>KN050162.1:0-11632 GCA_000743315.1 Lignosus rhinocerotis TM02
CTTCAAGGCCTATGACATGTTTGTCATACACTTCGAGAAGCTCGAAGCTATCGTGTTGTTAGGACTATGCGGCACAATGAATGACAACAAGTCCAGTGGGCCTGAAGTCCAGATGTGCGCTGCGTGGGGTGAAGACTTTGGCGAAGCTATTAGCAACGCGCCTGAGTTCCACCCAGGGGTCTTCTATTTGGGATGGGAGTTGGAGCCGGAGTTCTGGGATGCCTGGGGTTGTGGTTGGATGTCGAAATGAAGTCGATGTGACAAGTCGAGAGACTTTGGAGGTGTAACTTAGATGGAGTCATGCAGAGGCCCAAAGGCAAGGAGGATGAAGAGGAAGGATTGACGAGGGGAACAGAGGGGACTGAGGAGTACGAGTAAGGAGTAAGGAGTAACAAGATATTTGAACTGAAGAACTACACTGCTACACTACAGACTTATATATGTATGTCCGGGTCCGAAGTCCGGGACAGAGCGCGCGGGGCGGTGCTACAGGCGCATCGGCAAGACATGGTAGGTAAGACACCATAATACAGTGTGGGACGGGAAGGTGAGACGAGACTGGGGTTCATGGCATGGGAGGATGTCTCGGGAGGAGTGAGACGAGCGCCGACGGGAACCCAGATCTGCAGTAAGAAGTATTGTAAGGCTAAACTACAATGAGAACAAGTAGAGATAATGTAACGTAAGCAGGAAGTGTAAGCCGGGGTATGGAACTTGGTGTCATGACCCCCTCCTGGGAAAGGGACAATAAAGGGAGGACAATGGGAACAAACAATAAGAAAGAACAATAGGCTGGACGCACTGTGCGGGAAAGGGGAAATGATGGGGGTCCTGGGAGGAGGTCATGACACTTGGAGGACAGAGGTGGAACACCTGAGGTGAACGGTGTTCGGAACTTGGGGTTCGGGGTCCACGATGTGAGTTACAGGCCGGCATGGGTCACAACAATAAGCGCATTTCCTCCCTCTGGTGGTGCTCGAATTAGCGGGGTTTGAACCCCTCACACAATGGTGGGTTTCGGAGATTAGAATGACCTGGCTGATTCCACCAATCAGCGCACCTGGCCGGCTCTCGCCGTCCACAATTTGCACGACACACCGGGGGCATCAATGTGTGGGACAGCCTGTTACATGCTAGTTTTCTTTGGTCAGCTTTGACTACCATGAAACACAATGTTATATATTTGTCAAACAAGTGTTACACTCTCCTGTTTAAGTGGAACAGCTGTGTAACAAGTTTTTGAAGTGAAACAGTTATTTGACAAAGTATATAACATTGTGTTTCATGGTAGTCAAAGCTGACCAAAGAAAACTAGCATGTAACAGGCTGTCCCACACATGCCCCAAAGAGGACCAATGCGACATGCGCTCCACAAAAAAAAAGGATCTCTTAGAACCACAAGGTGTTGTCTGCAATGAGCCTCAATGTACTTCTTGAGGGTTGCCAGATATCTGATACATGAACAGAACACCCACTTTGTAAAGAGATGCACACTGTTATGCCCTGTTCGCGGTGGGGGAAAGCAGCGCTGTCAATCGGCTACTCTGCTATGTCAGAAACTTCGCCTTCGCCGTTCCACGAGCTCAGCCACGAGTCCATTCCGCTACCTCTGATCAGCTCTTACATCATGTTGCTCATTCGAACGAGGGCGTAAGTGTCTCTGTTTGTGCCCTTTTTGATGCACCACCACAAATTCATTAGAATTCATTGCACGACGTACCCAAGATCACCTGATAACAAATCATTGGAATGATGCTGATTGTCACTACCTCACCTCCCTGCGGAGTTCTGACCCGAGAAACGCACTCATCTACAACACAAGTTGCCAACTTGGAGGAGAAGACATTACTCGACTTCGACATCGCCCTAGATCTGCCATAATATTTATCGTCAATCGGAAGGCAACGCGCGCTTCTTCCATCTGTCTTGTCTCATATCATCACCCGCAGTGTATGATAATGTAGCTCTGGCGCTTCATCACATGCTATTGCTACAAAATCCTCAGGTCCGAGTCTGAGCTCTGAGGCTTCACAACGTCTCCCTCGACGACAACAGAACCAGATGATTGCGCGTCGTGCCGCTCGCAGCTTCCTTCAAAATCGCCAGGGCCTCCTTGCTCATCGTAGTCGTGCGCATGCGACCGACGCCCGCGAACGTGTCCGCGTCGTTGAGGTTGGGCCTAGAGATGGCCTCCAAAACGAGTCTGCGGTCATACCACCTGAGGTGAAGGCCGAACTTGTTACCCGTCTCACGAAAGCTGGTATGGAGATCATTGAGTCGGGCAGTTTCGTCAGTCCTAAGTGGGTGCCCCAGGTGAGTTGTTCTATGCATATGTTGAGAGCGCGCAGTGCAAGCGCGAAAAAGGCACCCGAGAATGCGGCAGGGTAGCACGATAACAGATGCAGGCTGACGCTGCGACAGATGGCGGGAACGGTGGAGGTTCTGAAGAAAATGCAAAGACGGCAAGATTTACATTACCCGGTCCTCGTCCCGAACATGAAGGGCCTCGAGAATCTGCTCGACCTCCTCGCCGAGCAGCCCAGATCTGAAGTCCCATATACCGACGAAATTGCCATCTTTACCGCTGCAACGGACGCGTTCGCGAAGGCGAACACCAACTGTACTGTCGCAGAATCTCTTGAACGTCTTCGGGCAGTCACCAAGCGCGCAACAAAGGAGGGCCTCCGTGTGCGAGGGTGAGCCTAGCACTCATCTTTTATAGCCATCGCGCTCAGTTCACCCAGGTACGTGAGCGTTGTCATTGATTGCCCATACTCGGGCAAGGTCGACCCTGTCAAAGTCAAAGACGTTACTCAGGAACTTCTCGACATGGGCTGCTACGAGGTCAGCCTCGGGGACACAGTTGGTACTGGCAACCCTACCACGATTGGGAAACTTCTTAGCACTGTTCTCAATGGTGGCATACCAGCAGCCGTGCTTGCGGTTCGTATCCCGTGCTTTGCATCGAATAGGCTTATAGCTGTCTGCTTTGTTAGGGGCACTACCACGACACCTACGGTATGGGTGTGTCTAATATCCTTACTTCCCTCGAATATGGCTTGCGGACATTCGACTCGTCAGTCGGCGGGCTTGGCGGCTGCCCGTACTCACCCGGGGCGACTGGCAATGTAGCGACGGAAGACGTTCTGTACGCTCTCCGCGGCAGCCGCTATAGGACACCTGGTGATCTCGATGCTGTCGCAAAAGTTGGGACGTGGATCTCGAACACTTTCAAACGGTCCAACGCAAGTCGCGTTGGCAAGGCGCTTGAGGCGCGCCGTAATAGAGAGCAGCTGGAGAGAGAGCGAGAGCGGGATGGAGGTTCGGCAGAGAACATTAGTGCGAAGCTTTGAGACGTTACTGTGTGCGTAAATCAGATGATTCCCCTGTATAACCTTGTCTCCCCTATCGTGGGGTTTCCACCAGTGTCGCTCGCGGCTATGGACCCACGATAGTTGACGGGCAGGCGTTTATGGATTATAACGGATCGTCTGCACGGGTGGACATTCGCCCTGTGGATTAAATACAGCGTCATTACATCGAAACCCATCAGCACTCCAGGGCAGCTTCTAAGGCTCCCACACAGTTGCAGCGCTGCGGCCGCCCAGCTGTGCCCGATAAAGAGCGACGTTGGGATCTCTCAAAGCTTTGACGTGCGAGACGCCATCCACGACTAGGAGACATCGATCCCTGCCGTTGTGCTCGCCTAGTCAGGCCTGCTTTTTTCTGCGATTTCCACAGGCTCAGTGCATGATTCTCTCCTTCCGCTCCCTTTCCATTGATTCTGGCCTACTAGTCTTTCAGGTGCGTATTTAGGTGGTCGCTGTCTAAGATTTATATTCAACGGAGAACATGAGATTGATATTACCTGTCTTGAGCCCTACTGCAATGGTCCAACCTGAAGCCTTCAATTCGCCTCTGCATGCTCGACCACACCCTATCCGCTCTTGGCACCAGCAATGCTCATGACCAGGTTCAGCAGCTTCTCGTAGTCCGGCGTACCAAGTCCCGTAGCCTGGGTGAGCGTCACACATAAGTTATAATACAGATATTGAGAGTAGCGATCTGGACATACCGGATCCCACCCTGTCAGAGCGGGGAAACCCTGCGCACCACACCCCGGGTTGCTTCCGATTGTGATATCATTCAGCGCCGACGCGCCCTGGGAATACAAAAGCGGGTTGATGAATCCGAGCGGCGGGAGCCCCGCATCGAGACGCTGTTCATTCAGGAGGGCGACGACGCTCGCGAAGGTCGGCGTCGATGCACTCGTGCCCAGAACCAGCTCGAAAATGCCAGAGATGCGAGTGATGAAGTTCACGGACTGGGCTGAGACGTCGGGGAACCCGCGTCCGGATGTGTTGAAGAGCCCGGCGTTGGTGTTGCCGAGCTGGTCAAAGTAGCTCTGGACGGCAGCGTCCTGGTAACTAGGGCGGGGGAAGATGTTTGAGAAGCCTCCAGAGGAGAACGAGGCCGTGACCTCTGGGTTAATCCCTTGCGTTCCACCAACAGAGGTGATGCTACGGAAGGGTCAGTCATATTGGTCAAGGAAGAGGGTGGATGGCGAAAGCCTTACAATGGACAGCCGCTGGGGAACGTCGGCCCGAACTCTGTGTTGGAGCAATCGCCGTTGAATGGAAAGCTGTACACGCCATTATCCCCAGAGCAGAAGAATACGCTAGTGCCGCGCGCCCCCAGCTGCGCGTAAGCATTACACAACGCGCTATTGTGTTGCCTCGTGAGGAAAAAATCCAACTGAACGACAGTAGCTCACTCACTTGGCTATGTCTTGATCGAATTGGAACACGTTTTCGTTGAACCCATAACTAGTGCTGAGCACAAGCGGAACCTCATCTAACGCAAGTAACGTGTTAGCCATATCGATGAAGCCGAAGACCGAAGGTGAGCCGTCAGAGTAGAACGTAGTGGGTACTCCAGTTGCTACCCCAACCGTGTACTCGATATCAAGGCTCTACAAACAAAAGATGTTAGTGAAGTCATATGATGTATATCTTAATACCACCTACTGCTTCAAGGGTTCCGGATCCGTTAGTGATGCCGTTGTCCACGGAGACAACGTTGAATGTAGGCGTGGTGGTGACGTCTGGTCGGAAGGCCAGGAAGAATATCTGCTCAAAACATCAGCGATCCTTTGTAGAAATTTCTGGTTCAACCGTACATCCAGATCGTCCATGGTTGCAAATTCGTTCAGGTATCCGGTCACGCCAAGGCTGTTACCAGGGTTGGTAGCGGGCGCGGCAGGTATGTTGTAGAAGTCCTGGAGACATTCAGGGAAAATCTCCTGGTTGCACAAGTCGGGAGGGGTAGCTCTCCTCGACTTCGACAGCGCCGTTCTGGGCGGCTGTACGACCTGAACAGGCGGCTTGCTGGGAATGAGGGGCCCGAAGAACCTAAAAGTATCGCGTCAATGATATGATCCATCCGACATCCGTGAGAGGAACGCACTGCGTAGTAGGGTAGATGAACTGCAAGTGCTTTTGCACATCGGCAGGGAGCGAGTACGAGAGCGTTCGGACAATAGTCTGGTCAGTCTGCTGGTCCTTAAACTGCGTATAGTTCGCCTTGAGCAAGGCATTTGCGGTCTTCACTGGTACGTTGACACGCAGCATGTCGCCGGACGGCGAGATAACATCAGCCTTGAGGTTGCTATTTGTTAGCCAGTCTGTAACGACCTTCACACTCTCAGCCTTCGGCGCGACGAACGCTTCGACCTGGATGCAAAAATGATTCAGGTCCATGTAATGAAAAAAGAAAACCGATGCATGTACCTCAGCCTTGGAGAGATGTTTCCCGTAGTTGGGACTCTTGGGGTCACTAACATCCAAGAGTGCCGCGTGAAGGCCCTCCATGTTAGACGGAGGCAAACCCAAGGTCAACGCAATAGAAGACGCAGGGGATGCAGGCTTCAGCGGGACAAACTGGGGATGTGACTCGACAGTGGTCCTGGCACCATTGGTCCCGAGTGAGAATGCGACCAGACCAGTGATTATGAGGGTGGGCGAAAGCATGCTGCGTTCTGCAGTGAATGAGGTTCCGAGGACACGGGGAGGATGCCCTTGGATGATATGCGACTCGTACCCTGCTTATGACTGTTTCTGCAGACGCTAGTTCTGGGAGCGACTCATCTAGTCCCAAGAAGTACAGGTACATCTGAGGATTCCTCCCGGGAATATGTACACGCATCAAACATCTCTGTCAGCGCTGCTATCTGCGAGCACAAGGGAGCAACAGAGTTGAGGAGGTCTTTGGAGAGAGAATCGAAGGCTTACGAGACATTGTCCAATGCATCTTGTCATAGACGACAGTCGCGCTCTGATATTCTGTTGAATCAGAAAAAGACGCGACCAAGGTATAGACAAGCGCCAATGCCGAAACGGAACGCTGGAAGTTGGCGCTTGAGGATGCCATCGTGCGCACAGGTTGAAGATCGCAATTTCAAACACGGCATGATCAATGCACCTTGTGAGCTTCACAGAAGGCGGTAATTTTGGAGGCTTTCGAGTACCTCTCCACAATGTGTCAAGGCAATTGCATTGGCGGAAGTCTTGGTCCGCTTATTATAGTCCCGACAGCGTATAGCCTGAGACTTCGACAATGAACTTAACTATTTCTTAACGTGAGCTGGCACGTCGAGAGTTGCGACAAGACTGACTAGCTGCTTACCTGACAGCAAGAAAGGCGTTCACGACATTGGTTATGACGAACGGTAACTCGGAGATACTGAGAAGCTTTGTGTCATGAAATCCAACCGGCGGCAAGTCCTGAATAGGTAGTTACGGTCAAACAGTCAGGTACGAGCGCCAGGCTTCGGCACAGAACATGAATACAGTACTGCACCAGACCCCACATAGCCTTTATATATACCCGCGTAAGGCTTGCCTTCACCATTAGTGTGAGCCAGCTGGCGCCGCATGCAATGTTATCATAAGCAACTTTGCAAGATGAACGTGAGGAGGTGATGGGTCAAATAATGTATGACTCGCCGTGGAAGACATAGTCTGATGCTTCTGTGTGGCCCTGTCTTCCATTGTACAGCGAGACCACCATAGATTATTGCCCTTACGTCAGGTCCGAAGTCTGTATTGCTCTCGGTGGAAAGTGTGAGACGGAGATCGCGGAGGGAGTGTGAATTTTCGTTGCAGCGGCCCCCGGGCGACAACGATACCCTTGGCCATGGGATCAACGGGTTCGATTGCAGACCGTGGTACGCAGATGGTCCAATATGTTTCCCGCTATGATGACACGCCTGGTTGACCCACTAGGGACGCAATAAAGGGCGAGTCCGCGCATTTTTAATTGTGCGCACTCATCTCGAAGTATCTTGAATGGCACTCGCTCGGCATGGATTGTTGAGCATGGGAGGAGACACTCAGCCGTGAGCGTGCATTGCTGTCACTAAGACTAAGGCGAGATTGGTCATAGGCTAGACGTCCGCGCTCGCCCAGTCGAAGTGACAAGTCCAGAGACCTTCTCGCAGTGGAGAGAGTAGCAGACGTATTGCTCGTACAAGGAGCAGCAGTAGAAGGTTCTCAATTAACGTGATTGTAGTCTTATGGAGCCAGAGAGCGGAGGAGACGTGTACCAACCCGGGAATACTCATTGCTTATTCCACCGAAACACGCTCGCGACAAGGAAAGCTAGCGGGCAAGTCAGACGCAGAACAGCTGCACGTAGCAAATGAACTCACCAACACCTACTCCTGCTACGATCCTCTTCCCCATAATCGAGCCTGGCGCATGAGCACGAGACTGGTTGAGAGCATACACTCCGACTCCAGCTAAGGCTGCTGTCCCGATGACACGGCATGCCAAACAGTCTTTGGTATCTGAAGTTTGTACAGCTTGTTGTCCTTGTTCCATTGAGAATACGGATGGCAAGGGGGCAAAGACGTGCCAGTCAGAGTACAAGTAATCAATGTGATGGTGGAAGACGCGAAAAGGTGTCGCCCAACAAGCGCTTGATGTGTTTTTCACCCGGGCTTGCCCAGTGATTAATACTGTCGCTTGCATAGCCCATGACATTAAATACATAAGTATCAATATCCTCCACCGGCTTGCCCAGTCTGGTCTGCCTACCTTGGTGACAATCCCTGCTGAGCTCCCGGTAGGCTATGCTCCTCACCCAGGAGAACTCCGGGGTTTCTACTGAGGTCACACAGGATGACTTATTCCAACGGAATCTTCAACGACCTCCGAAGTCAGAGTCATGATGATAACCACAGGCTTACGCTGTTAGGCATCCTTCAATGGAAGTTTGCATGATTTCTGTGCCTCTATATGTCTCCTGTGAGTGATCCTACCGTTGGAGTTAAATTGCCCCTCATCTATGCAGTTTTCAGACGGAAGCAATGAAGCCATGAGAGACCCTATGTTCCAACTGAGAGCAGGACTTGGTACTGTGGCAAATTCGAAGAGAACGCTTTCAATTGTGCCTCATGGGCACTAGCAAAGTTCACCAACCCATCTCCAGCCTCCCGCATCGTATGGGCTAGAAGAATGAACAACAACGTCGGGCAATACAGGATAGGGAGTCCAGTCCAGGTGGACGAAAACGTACGCAGATGCCTGTAGAGATTATGCCATTGTGCGAGTAAGTTGTAATGATACAATGGTAGACACCGATGATATCCCTTCTGTGGAATCATTGTGAGTTGACCGAACTTGGCTATGCTTTGGAAGCCACTGACCTCATATGCATGTCAGACCTCGTAACGCCACCGCTACTCCTCCCTCTCTAAGAATGCAGTCCCCGAATTCCTGACCTTGGTGATGAAGTTCTCATACCACCTCGCGATCATGCACATCGGAATCACCAGATCCGGCGACATGGCCGCGGGGTTGCCGTCGCCCACGAAGCTAGAGACGTAGTTGAAGAAATTCTTGACTACACGTTCCGCCATGAGCGTCGCGTCTGGCGCGGTGTTCGCGTTCGTTCGCGCCACCGCGGATGGGAGAAGGGAGACCTCTTGCATGATCTGCGGTAAAGGCTCAACGGAAAGACCGAGGAAGGCTGTCACTTCGGACAGTGTGGCATCGGAGGCTGCGCCGGTGAACACGGCGTGCGCGTTGGTGGATTGTGCGGAGTAGGTACCGCGCAAACGGAAGATCGCCGAGGGTTTCTCGTTCGAGAGCCTGTACGGTGCGTTGGTGTCCAGATGATATGCACCCATGGGACTAACGGGATATGCACTCACATGCCTAACAGCTGAAAGCCCTTCCCTGGCCAATAGAAATGCACCGTCGCCCCAAAACCGTCCGGGAAAGGGACTGAGGTTGACAGAGATGAGAGATTAGCAACGGAGTGAGTACAGATCGATAGATGGCAATTGCGCACCTGTACCCAGTAAAAATACACATACATGGTTTATCGAGCCCGCTGCGGGGAGCTCGAAAATAGCGTGAGTCTCGTCGATCTGTTGAAGGTTGGTCTGAAGCAGGCGACCCGCCACCAAGCATCCGAACATGACTCTTGAACAAGCTGGCTCCGTGAGGTGAGGTTTGACGGTTGCTGAGAGGAAGAGTGTTGTTAAACGAAGGATTGCAATGAAGAGGAGGGAAAGCGGTCAAGGCGAGGGTGTTCCAGGACGTTCGCGCGACATCATGATCGTTGGTGGAACGCGACGCGTCCTCCGAGTCGGCGTCTAAGTTGCCCCTACATACTCACGCGAAAATGCAAGGTCGTCTAGCCTTAACTTGCTTTAGGCTCCTACCCTCTCTGCTGTCCCTGCACTGCGTACTGTAGCTGGACATGACTTGCTTTTTACCAAGACAAACCATGATGAAGAGAAGAACCGCCAGATTTTGGGAGGGTTTGTTGCATCCTCATGATGCATGCCACAGCTGCCATCGAAGTTGTCTACCATTGTTAGTACTTGTGCATATAAATGTAGGCCGTAGATCAAGTGTCGAGTGTAGCGAGAAGTGGGATATTGAAGCAGGTGAGCTTGTCAGGGAGAATCTTCGACTCCGAACTATCTCCATTGTGCCAACCTCACCCATCTTTGCCTCCTACTCTCTCAATGAAGACCCAGCTTTTACCGCGCCGCTCAAGTCAGTGGCCAGCCAGTGGCAAATAGCCGCCGGGAGTTCGGTCCAGCGGTATAGCGAGCGCTGATCGAGCATGTCAGATCTAGCGAGGTATGTGACCCCGCATAAATGGGAGGTGACTCGAAGCTCGAGCTCATCGTCGTGGCCAACGTGTACGACCTTCGTTCACTCATAAAACTCCTCTGGACTCCTCCCTGCGCCATCTTTGATTAAGGAAGAGGAGATACCCACACGATAACTATCTAGACCTTCATCGGGGGTCCACAGCCTGTCTACTTGTCAGCCTAGCCTCCCATGATCAGTCTTGCGTCCCGCCGTATACATAACTCTCTTTCCCGCCTGACTAGGTACCAAGCCTCTCAATTCTCCTCCACCTCCTACAAAATGCGTCCTCTCACCGTCGATCAGCTCAACCCTGCGATTCTGAAGGTGCAGTATGCCGTGCGTGGCGAGCTCGCGATCAGGGCCGAGGAGCTCCGCGACATGTTGCAGAAGGACAACCATGATCTCCCGTTCAACAAGGTTATTTCCTCCAACATCGGGAATCCCCAGCAGAAGGGACTTGACCAGCCCGCTCTCACTTTCACGCGTCAGGTACGTCCCCTATCCACTCTACATCTTCGCCGTACAGTCATGGAGACTTCGTGTAGGTTGCTGCCCTTATGGAGTATCCCCCACTGGCAGAGATCGTCAAGGACAAGTGGCCGCAAGACGTGTTGGACCGCGCGAAGGAACTTCAGAACGAAATCGGATCCATTGGCGCGTACTCGCATAGCAAAGGAGTCCCCTTCATCCGCAAGAGCGTTGCGAAGTTCATAGAGGGTGCGTACTCCCCTGTCAATCCCCTGTTCCGGCGCGTCCCGTACTCACCTCAATCCAGAACGTGATGGTTATCCAAGTGACCCCGAGGACATATTTTTGACCGCGGGCGCATCCGCAGGAGTGTCGCTGATCCTCAACGTCCTTATTACCCCCAATGTGACTGGTGTGCTCATCCCCATCCCCCAGTACCCACTCTACACCGCCACCCTCGCTCAATTCTCGGGTGTCGCGCTCCCGTACCACCTATCCGAGCCCGAGGGCTGGTCGACGTCGCTCGACGAGATCAAGGCTGCGCTCGCGAAGGCGGCCAATGACGGCATCACGCCCCGCGCACTCGTTGTGATCAACCCTGGCAACCCGACAGGGGCTATCCTCGACAAGAAGACGATGGTCGACCTCGTCCGGCTCTGCGAGGAGCACTCGCTTGTCCTCCTCGCCGACGAGGTCTACCAGGTAAACCTCCATCGCCCCGACACGCACCCCTTCCACTCCTTCAAGCAGGTCGTCCGCGAGCTCTCTTCCCCCGTCGCCCTCTTCTCCTTCCACTCCATCTCCAAGGGCGTCAAGGGCGAGTGCGGCCGGCGCGGCGGCTACTTCGAGTGCACGAACATCTCCGACGACGTCCGCGCCCTGCTCTACAAGATGGCCAGCGTCTCGCTCTGCCCCCCGCTCTCGGGCCAGATCGGCGTCGACTGCCTCGTGCGCCCCCCGCGCCCCGGCCAGCCCTCGTACGCGCTCTGGAA
>KN050162.1:11759-42847 GCA_000743315.1 Lignosus rhinocerotis TM02
CGTGTCGTGCGTCGACTCCCCCGGCGCGCTCTACCTCTACCCGAAGCTCGAGCTCCCGGACAAGGCCGTCGAGGAGGCGCGCAGGCAGGGCAAGAGCCCCGACACGCTCTACGCGCTCGAGCTTCTTGCGGCGACGGGGATCTGCGTCGTGCCCGGCTCCGGCTTCGGCCAGAAGGACGGCGAGCATCACTATCGTCTGACGTGCCTCTGTCCTGGGGTGGAGGAGTACGTTGGCGCGCTTGAGAGCTTTCACAAGAAGTTCGTTGAAAAGTATGGTGGCTTGTGAACGCAAGCTTTGGGATGGGAAGAGCGAATATGGATGGGTTTCTCGGACGCTATCTGCTTTCGTGCTGTTGTTGGTCGTACTGCTGATCAGTGCTCACACATCTGTAGAAATCTAGACGTGGATTTGTCAGGCAACGTAGATGTGCAACTGTTACAAGCCCGTTCCTCTGATGAACGTTGAACAACGAACAACGAACAATGTATATGATCTTGAGAATCACCCGTCGGAATTCTGAGAATGGGGGAGGCGTAGGTAGCCAATCATTGCATCGTGGACGGACCAATAAACACGACTGCATTCGCATCTATACGAAAGCCGCGCCACGTGTTGGGAAGGTATAAGTGGCACAAGAAGTGCACAGAAGTTTCATATAGAAGCACTGAACATCAGGAGAAGCGTGAATCACAGCTCGTGGGCTACAAACTAAGAGTACACTGGAGCAAGAGAAGACATTGCCTTGGCCAATCAGAAAGGACGTGCGTACTTGGAGCTATTGGTCCGATATTCGTTATGGTCAGAGTCCCGACGATGTGAACGGGATGGGACGTTCGACGTGTTCGTGGACAGGTTTCCCATCGACGAACAACACGAGCTGACGCCCGGATCGACCGCATTGGCGCGCTGTACCATGTCGCTCATCTCACCAAAGGGCGCTGGGGAAGACGACGACGTGGAGGGGTGGGGAGAAGATTTAGAGGAAGATGAGGATGCACGGCTGAGCGAGGACCTCGGGACCGTGAGTGTCGGCGCCAGCCATGTGCTGGAGGGACCCGCGTTACTCGTTCTATGGGTGGGACCGGGGACAGAACCACTGGTCGAAGCATTGCCTCCACTGCTACGTCCACCGCTACAGCACGGGGCCCTCTCGCCTGAGGTTGCGAACGTCAGTGTCCGCCCAGAACCGCCGTCGTGGACGCAACCGCTGCACTGACACCCTTGACAGCAGCCGCAGCAGTCCGTAGGACAGGAGCAAAGTCCGGTGGGGCATTTGCACAGACCGCCGCAACACTCCACAATGGCAGGGGAGTACTGAGCTGGTGCCTGGCTACCCTGGGGGTCGTTCCACATGCCGTACGTCTGCATCATCGACGATTCAAACCGGAGGTCGGGCTGGCTCTGAGTCACCAAAGGTGGGAAGATAGGGGGCTGCATGGCAGAAGACGGCAACTCGGGCATGGAAGACACCTGGCGGAGCCAATCGTCAATGTTCTGCATTTGAGAGGGGTCGTATATCGTCCGCGTGCTGTCCGACGTGAGCGCAGTAAGGGTATTGATGTTGCAGTCCAGACATGCAACGCACGTAGCGGGATTCGTGCAAGCAGCTGAAGTATCGGCCCTCGCACCCTGGTGCTCAACGCAACCCGGGCACGCACAAGTAGGGCCACAGCCACAAACGGAAGGAGAGATCGGCGACGTTGAGTAGCCATTGTCCCCTCCTAAAGGCCACGAGTCGAACGGAACACCAGGATTTGGAGAACTGTTCAAGATATTCTGTAGACTGTGAGGAGAGTTGTCGCTCGGGTTTTGGTTCGAGAAACCAGTTGAATGCGAGAACTCGTAGGCACGACTATACGGGCTGTAGAACGATTGTCCGTGAGTTGGAAGACGACCACTCTGAGCAGATGAGGGGTTATGCGAAGTCCTGGAGGGAGACGCTGGACGTTCGGCGGGTGGCTTAGGAAGCACCGGACGATTGTTGCCAGAATGCGCGTGAACGACCAAGGCAGCAGGTTGAGTAATCGGGTGATCAGCAGGAGAAGGCATGGGTCTGATCTCAAGGCTGCGATGGTCCAACGTCTTGGACGGACGCTTGGCACGATTACGTGGAGTCCAGCACGTACACGTTGTGCCATCTTTACAGGAGCACCCGCGACCTGTGCAAATATATATTAGAAGGAAACACACGGAAAGGTGAAGCACAAACTCACTGCTTTGATCCGAATCGGACCCTTCCGAGAATAACTGAGGCGCGACCGACGCTTCCAGCAGCTCTTCTGGTAGACCGCCAGGAAACGCGGCGCGAGCCGGAAGCTTTGTTCCTCCTGAGAAGCAATAGACCCGAGCGGCCTTAAAAGTCAGACTACATTGAGAACAACTCCGTTCAATGTATTAACACACCATTACTCGAGGACGTCGCGCCGCCTTCCCCGCCTTCCTTGCTTTCACAGACGCATTTGACGTGTATTTGACGAGTTTTCCTTAGCTCTCTGCAGTGTTCACATTGGGTCACCGGACGGCCCTTCCTCTTGATTTCGAAAAGAGGCCGATCGGTGTGCTTGCAGGATGAGGAGCGGTGACCTTTGATGCATGTTTCGCTGCCAATGACCACCAACCATTAGCACTGCCATGACGTGCCGAGAACTGGGCGCTAGATACCTACCAAGCGTATTTCTTGTCGCCAACGTAAACCTAGGAAGGAAGCGGGTACGACTCAATGACCGCAGCCTCTATGCAGGGCAGCTTCAACACCCACCATAGCGGTCGATAGAACCTGGACCAAACACTAGTAATTGGGAGTGATGAAGTTGGAGGAAACGCCCCGGACGCGCTAACTCGCCCGCGACGCCAAGCGTGCGTTATTGGGAGCTGGAGAGCGCTGCGTATAAAATTTGCTGCACAAAGAGAACGGACATGAGCAGAGAAGTAGGAAGGGGAAAGAAAGAGATTAGAACCGGAAGTGCAACTCAGCCTCTGGTATTTATCGTCTCTGACACCCGCCACAGTACACAAACAGATGTAAACTGAGGATATTCGGACCGCGTGACAGGTCACAATCACGCCGTGGCCATTGGAACTAAGTTCGCGAGTAGCGATATTCACGCTCTGCCCGGACGAGGCGTGCATCAGAGCAAGTACCGGGAACGATCCAGAAATATCAGAATCTGTACGTGAGATCTTGCCACCTGTCGTCGATATCTGGAATCATCTCTCTCTAGCAGTGAGAACGTAAGTACTCATCAACGGTGTCCCGACAGTAACACTCGACTTCCCTTCCCTCGTCTTGCGGCTTCGGCTACGGCGAGGGAACCGCATGGAGACGCGGAGGGGTTTGTGCCATAGCACATCGGAGCTGTGACTATTCGCGCTGGGTGCACGGAGCAGGCCTAGTGGCATCCGGACCTATCGGAGAAGCACTACTTCGCTTCGAGTAGCATGGAAAGGACGGTTCTAACAGGTGAGGAGACACACCACGAGGCTGGTCGCTCCCCATTCTTGCTTTCGCCCAACGGAACGTGGGTCAGGAGCTCCGAAATTGCTACAGATAGGTACGTGGGCGGTGCAAGTCGTTCCGCGATAAGTAGTCTGCCAGCACATGCTGCGCAAGACGCAGCGATCATCGTCAGGCTCATCCAACCGAGGTTCCGCTGCCAGGTGACCACAATGACATAGGACAAGAGGAAGAACCGCATACCCATCCGCTGCAGAAGACTTCCGGTGCAAGGAGATCGCAACGGGCGTCGGATCGCACGCAAGGAAGAGGACTAGTGCTCCCGTCAATTGACTCACGAATCTATCTATGCCTTCTCCGGGCGCATAGAGCGGAATCTCGAGAGCTGTGCCTACAGAACCACTTTTGTGGTCTTCTTTCAGATGCTCTGTAGACTACCGGTCTGCGAGAGGAGAGTTCGAGAGGAAACTCACCGCATGCGTCTGAGCACTGGTTGGAAGGTGAATTGTCCCAAATGCAAACCTCCGCAGTCCAGGTGTCGCAATGACGTCAGCCAGTGAGTGACCATTTCACGAGAGCTGTATGGGCGTTCTAACCCACGGCGACGGTGCCATAGGCGATCGTCTTTTGAAGTCTGAAAAAGTGTACATACCACAGTATTAACCAAGAACACCGCTCGGTCACGCAAGGGAAGCCTCATCCTAGAGATCCTCTGGCAAAAGGTATCACTTGTGGTTCAAGGTCGTTGATCAAAGTGACAATTATTCCGGTTGTTACGCCGAGGCCATTCCACACTAGGCCGTGTAACGCTTCAAAGTTCTAATACATCCGAGACATACACCACCGGCGTTCGTGCCCAATAATGTTCGGAATTTGAGTTCAGGATCAAAGAGAATTGTGAGCGCTCCTAGTAGAAGAGACACGTGCGACATGCCATATGCGGTTCCCCAGCGCCAAAAAGGTCTGCAGTTTGCGGTCACACCGAGCTTTTTTCCTCCATCCCCACTATTTGTTTTGTCATGCCTGACTCCTTCTTCGCGACTACGAAGAACAGGAAAAGAAAGCGGGCAGTCTTAAATGATGTGGGTCCGTCAACATCCAGGAAACTCGCGCGAGGAGTAAAGGGGAAAGGTCGGAAACCGGACACCACAACGAAGAAGCGGGCTGGGGCAGATGAGGAACTCTCTGACGAGACACAAGACGACGATGACCGCGTCGGAATTGACGAGATGGATTTGAGGGCGCCGGATGTTGACCCGGACGCGTACGAGAGCAAATTGACGAGATGGACTTGAGGGCGCCGGATGCTGACCCGGACGCGTACGAGAGCGGAGAAGAGGATGAGGACGAGACCCCCGCGCAAAAACGCCTCCGGCTTGCGAAGCTTTACCTGGATAGTGTGAAGCAGGGGTTGTCATTAGGTATGTCTGCCTGGACTGAAGTTTATGTATCTTGCTGAACTCTAGATGCAGCGGATGGCGAGTTAAATTTATGTATCTTGCTGAATCATAGATGCAGCGGATGGCGAGTTTGACGCGGCAGAGATTGACCGCGAGCTGATCTCTGCGCGACTAAAACAGGATGTAATGGAGCATTCGGGAAAAGTGCATCTCTTTGTAGCGGACACAGTACGTCGTCGTCATTCTCCTACTCCCCCGCTATCCTCAACATCTTTCTCATAGTACGATCTCTCCAACCCTCCGTCTATACGTACCAAACGCGCACACCGCTTCTCCGTCACGACTGCAGTCGCGTCCTCTGATGCACGCTGGCTCTATACCTCCGGCAAAGAGGGCTCGATCGTCAAATGGGACTTCCATTCGGGCCGTCAAGTACACACATTTCACAAGACCCGCCCAGACAAGGGCAAGGGCAAGTCGCGCGACACCGGAGAGGTCAAGGGCCATACGGATGAGGTCTGGGCGTTAGCGGTCAGTCCAGACGGGAAATACCTGGCGAGCGGAGGGAAGGACAGAAGAGTGGGCGTGTGGAACGTCGAGAAGAACGAATGGGTGAAAGGCTTCGGTGGCCATCGTGACTGCATATCGGTGAGTGTTCAACCTCCGTGTCCGTTACGAACCTCGGTCCGACACGCCGCACCGCGATAGGCACTAGCATTTCGCAGAGCACAACCTTCACTCCAGACACCCACGCAGCTGTACTCGGGTTCCTATGACCGGACGCTGAAGCTGTTTGATCTGTCGACGATGGGCTACGTGGAGACGTTATTCGGACACCAGGATCCGGTGCTCTCGATCGATGCCCTGCGGGGAGAGACCGCGGTCAGCGCGGGGGGGCGAGACAAGACCGTGCGGTACTGGAAGGTACCAGAAGAGACGCAGTTAGTGTTTCGGGGTGGGGGAGGCAGTCGATGGCATGACGACCTCGAAGGCATGGACGAGGACGACGAGCCGAGCGGCAAGAAGGCCGGGGAAACGTTCGTGGAGGGGAGCATCGAGTGTGTCGCGATGGTCGATGAGACGACCTTCGTCAGCGGTGGGGACAGCGGGTGAGGACTTCGGTCGCGTTCGGTCAGGCTTGCTCAGACTGACTCCTCGTATTCTGTCGTGCAGTTCTATTAGTCTATGGTCGACGCAACGAAAAAAGCCCATATTCACGCAGGCACTCGCCCATGGCATCGACCTCTCCCAAGTTGACGTCCAAGACATCGAGACCATCCGAAAGCCTAGGTGGATAACAGCATTGGGCAGTCTGCGCTACTCAGACTTGTTCGCTTCGGGTACGTTGCTTCTTCCGCTGCCCTCAGCGTCGTGTCTGACCTATTATTAGGCTCGTGGGATGGCGAGATCCGGTTATGGAAATTGGACGCAAAGCTCAAGTCGTTCTCCCTCATCGGAACACTTCCTGCGCTTGGTGTCGTCAACTCGCTGCAGTTCGTCAGCCCGCCCAAGGAGTATTTCACTTCCGCTCGGTGGACCTCTCGAGTAAATCCCGAGATAGAAGCAGAGGTACAACGGCCCGCAAGACCAAATGGGAAGCATGCCAAGTTAGGTGCATCACCGGTTCTGCTCGTAGCAGGGGTCGGTCAGGAGATGCGAACGGGGCGGTGGATACATCGGAAGGGTGAAGGATCTGTGAACGGTGCGGTCGCGTTCGCGCTGCATCCTCGGACATGATGCTAGGTCCTTGTTGTAACGACCTGACGGCCTTGAACACGGTAATGCCACCATCCGGAACGGTTGATCAGCGCTCGCAGTTCCAATTATCAGTGGAGTTTGCTCTTAGGATCAACTGAGCGTGATAATCCACCCAATGTGATGTGGAGGTGCCGGTGAAGTCGCAACTTGGATATCCAGAGGATTTGAATCTACTACCAGCGTCAGTCAAGGCATTCTCAAGATTCGAAATACCCTCATGAAGTACCCTCATATGCGTATTGTATCCTTCGTCTCTTTTTGCGATCCTGCTTCGCTAAGTTCGCTTCAGCGTTTCGTGAAGTCTCACCATTGCGAGCTAGCCTTCACTTACCCTCCAACAATGCCCTCAACTAGCAAGCGCTTCACACACACACTGGGCGAAGACTTTGCTAGACCCCCAGAACGTTAACAACCACGTTCCATACTCTACTATGGTTGACCACATTCGGTCTGAAGACTCATCGATCATCCTTCGTATTTGTGCATTTAGGCAGCAGGACCTCAATTACTCCGTCGCCATAGCAGGCGAATTGAGGTTGATCTCAGGCACGTCTGCATCTACGCCCACTGTTGCATCGACCCTTTCTGCCATCAACGATGCGCGACTTGTGTTGAACAAAGGGCCTATCGGGTGGATCAACCCTGCTGTATACACCATGTGTTGCATTCTCACTCCTCGGCTGACGGTTTGTACAGTGTTAGCTCTACCTAAACAAGTTCAAGGATTCGTTCAATGACATTACGAATGGCACGGATCCGGGCTGTGGCACGCAGGGGTTCTCAGCGCGGCCGGGCTGGGATCCCGTTACTGGGCTGGGTACACCGAACTTCCGAAAGCTTCGTGCTCAGTTCTTATCGCTACCTTGAACGAGTGGTGACTGTGAGACGTGTTACGTTATGTGTAGCCCACATAACTCAGTATGATGTGAAGTCCATGTTCATACTTCTTACAATGTGGTGTTCTTCACCCTACGTGCCAGTACACATCGCCAAATTCGTGCACCACATTTAGGGCGGCGACAACATGTATTGAGGCAGCGCCGTATGGCTGAGAGAAGATGGACTGTAGAGTGTCATCACCTCTATAGATTTGCTGACCGAGCCATAGAAAGATCGACACTGGAAGATATTACAAGTTTCCAGGACTTCCGACTCCAAGGTACACGAAGGCCCGGGGGTATCTACAAAGACACAGCGCCCACACCCATCCATCCCGTGTCACCTACTAATTGCTACTCAGTGCAGCACCACCTCATCCAAAGGAGCACTCACCAAGGAAAACACGAATCAACACATTTAGAACGGCACTTTCTGAAAGTGGAAACGTAAAAGCTTGCGCGCCGGAAGCCGTCCCTGGATCGCATGCTGCCCGTCTAGAACATGCTGCGTATCGACACGTGTTGTAGACATTGACATTCCCAAGCGAGCACGCTCAACATCTGATCCATCGCGGCCCACTCGGCACGTTCCCGACCTCCTTGACTTTCACATGCACGTGCAGATTGACCATCATTTGAGCCGAACGAACAGGTGGGGGTCGAGATACCCGAGCATCGCAACGACAAGGTACATCACTGACAGGCATCACTGCGGGCGGGTGATGAGGGGGTGAGGGAGAGCACTATGGGCGAATTGTGGGCCTCCGCGAAATCTCAAGCCATTTGCCGCACATCAGGATATCCAGTCAGTATCGCGCGGATGTGTTGTGAGCGTACATCACTCCGGATTTTCCACCCTTCCGCCGTGAGGTTCCTCCGGTGTACAATCGTGAATCTGGGCTTACTAGCATGTAACTACTACCTCGCCACTACACATAGCCGCAATGACCACCCATGACGAACGCCCAGGCCCTGAATGAACATCATTGGCCATGGCAAATGCCCTATGAGCATCTCGCGTTACGGGCTGATAGACGTAAACGTTCATGAGCATTGTCGATGCGGGGCGATCATGGATGGTCGGCTGGCACGCTGGTTTCCAGTGATGTCCGACTGAAGGCTAGTTCAGGAATCAGCACAGCCACCATGCAGCATCGACGGCGATCTCCGCTCAGCGTAGTAGTTTGGTTTGGCACAATAGTCTATCTAAGTACTACTACTTACTATCATGACACAGTACGTGATAGCTTTGAGCAGTAGGTCCTTCCCGTCTCTCTCTGCATAAGGCATTGCATAGCAGGAAGTTTCCCGATTTTGGGATGGGAAGCTCATTGCGATTGGCAAAGATATACTAGTATCAGGTACTACTACTAGCTACTCTGCGACACCGGATAACGTGGAGGGTTTATTGTCTTCTGACGAAGATGATGCTTAGACTTCCATGTGAACCTCACACAGGTTTTGCGACGCTCAAGCACCATGGGCAGAGATGTGAGCGGTTCGACTGTAGAGATATAGCTGTTGGCCGGCGCCCTAAGCACCGCCAATGTGACTGTGCTACTTGCCCCCCCCCCGGAACCATGCAGCTGCGTGTTCTACATACATTAAAAATTGTCGGTCAGTCTCGGGACGTGCGGGCTGCACGACGAAGAAGGAGCTAGGCAGCAGTAAACAAGAGCACGAAGGGCCCGGAAAGTCCTGCGGCTTAGCTGGAAACTGTCGAGTCTACACCAGCATACTACGGCCAGATGTCTGCAGCATGTATAGGTTTTGAGGAGATAGTATGATGACCCTTCACATTGACCGGTCGGGGGACAAACAATTGTATATGCGTTATTGTGAACCCTACAACATGTCTAACATCATCGAGCTATCTTCTGTGGCCTATCTAACAAGCTACGGGCTGAGCTTTCCTAGAAGCGCAGTTCGGCCTGTGGAAAATAATACACCTGACCGTGCACGTCCGGAAGCGTCCTGCGTATAGCGGTGTACCAGATGGCACCGTAGGCAGGGCGTTCACGCAATGCTTCCCATACATCGTGGTGGCTCCCGCCACCCCACTTGTGGATGGGAATCCTGTTCTGTGATGACGAGTGCGCGTTATCACACATACCTCCACCAATGCAGCTGGTGGCTGACATACCTTTAAAATCGCCCACCACTGTCCTTGCAACTTAAGCATGTTCAGGACCAAAGTCCCTCGATCTTGCGGATCTGTCACCGTGATGCTGCCCGATGTGGGATGTTCGTTTGGGAACTTCACGAACGGTTCCAGTCAGCCATGAACCGAAACCTGAAGAGACTCGGGGATGAGGTAGAGAACTCACCACGGCCCTGATAATGTTCAGCGGTTTACCCATAGATTCGGAACACTTGACTCGCGCGTCTTTGAGGTGCATGTCGATGGTCGTCCGGAGGTTGAGCCAATCCTCGTTCTTCTCGTATGCCCCAATGGGAAACCCGGCCGGCTTAGCGGGTCCTGAGAGGTAACGGAGCTCGATGTAGAAGTCAGGGTCGATGGGAGCAGGATGAGGAATTGGGATGATGCGGCGGGGGCGAGCATGCGTGTACTTCATACTGGCAATGGAGTCGACGAGGTACGAGGGAGAGCGGATACGGAAGACAGGACTGCTAGGGTGAGGAAAGCTATCGGACCATTGGGGGGACGAACTTGAACTATTTAAACATTCTGAACATTTTGGGATCCTCAGCTTTTCGGTGGGAGAGGCTCAATGAGAAACGCTGTCGATTACGCCGAGATGGACAGAGCGGTCCTGAAAGCAAACAAATATAAGCGATAAAGCAAAGCGGGTGGCGCACTCGGTAGGTCCGCACTTTGCCTGCAATGAAAAGTCAGCACAACCCGAGAAACAGAGCAGAGGCAATAGACCTGACAGGAACGCGTACTTGTCAACTGCCCGTTCGGAAGCTACGTATGTCTTGCGACCCGTCCAGCGATTCATACTCATCTGCAACCTGTCTGAACGCATGTAGAATAGAGCAGATGGCGTACAATGTACAGATCGAAACAGCTTTTGCCGCCGGTATGGGGCGGCAACGGCATCACGGACGTCCAAGTAACCAAGAACCCATGAGCTGTCGACATGAGCTTCGGCAGCAAAGCCAAAGCGTTGAAGAAATGGTGTTAACGCCGCCGCCGGGGCCAAATAGGCGTCAGCTCACACACTCAGATCTCCATGCGCTCGCGCCAAGCTATATGCATATATGTTCCGTACGTCCAAGCGCAATCGCTTCCAGTAGTGGTCGTCCGATGGGAGCAGCGGATCCGCCTCGCCTGTCGCTTGCACGATCCACGGCGGTGTTTGTGTCTCCCAAAGCAGGAGACGCCAGGCACGGTAAGGGACCTTGCTCTCAAATGGCTCAATAGACTCGCGTCTGAACGTTCGCTGCTTGAGTAACGACGGTGAAGCCTACGAGATGAGTTGGACTGGAGTCAACCCCAAGAGACGTCAGGGACGACGCTTCATGCAGGCCGAGATAAGTAGATCTCAAACCCATACCCTGTCCGTTCAGCGAAGCGTATGGATGTCTTGATAGTCAGCGGCAGTGATAGATCCATCTCACAGTATATGTGGATACTGTCAGCATTGAAGGGTGTTGGAAAAGAGAACACTGACTGAATAACATGGGCAGCCCTCATCTGTGTCCTACGATTGAACCGACAAGAATTATACTGAGATGTCAAAGGCGAGCGGCCCACCCCGACCAAATCGCAGAATCTGTACAGGCGAATCGAGCGCATTTTCCGGACTCACTTCGCTCAATGATATGCAAAACGGGCGTGCGAGGACAACAGTGCAGCTCAAGTGATGCTCCATGTATTGATACAGTACACAGCACTGAACATCCCTTGAGCATATGCAAACCAATATGAGAGGCCAACAGAACGTACGACAGAGAGTAGTCCATGATCGTTTAGATCTCAACCTCTCGTACACCATCCTTGTCGACAACCTTAACTTTGTACTTCTCCGGTGTGACGACCAACCGCTTCGCTACCTCGTCAATGCACCTCCGGAGCGTCGCAAGGCCTTCCTCCAGTGACGCCTCAGGGTCATGGTATCTGAACAAGATCATATCTTTGTCAGCCTTGCCATTCTACGTTGGGAGATCAAGATATGGACTGACCGGTCTAACAGACTGAGTGCGAAATACGCGCCATAGCCATGAGCAGCGAAAGGCACCTCGGACATCGTACCGAGGTAGTCTACCCAGTAGAGGTTGGGCGTATGCGTGCTGGTGTCGTATCCCCCCACAAGAAGGTTGACCGCGTATGGACGGCGCGAGCGGAGAGAGTCCGCGAGGGTGCGCCGAATCCACGACGCGGCAGATGGAGGACGAAGAGGGTACGTGTTTCGAATTTGGTAAAGGCGGATGTTGCGCTCGATGTATTCAGCGAACTGCACGGTGTCACCTAGACACATTCCGATGCTCCTCTCATTAAGGTGCACCGATGAGAGAGCATAGCGTCACGTACCAGGCTCGCCGGAGTACGCCATGAGGAGGTGAGGGCTCAAGACCTTGATCTTGTCCTCGTCGATCTTCATCTTGACGATGGACCGTGCAGCTGTCGTGTCTGCTGCAACGATGACATATCCTTTTGCCTTTGCCAGTCAAAGCAAACGAGATATCCATAGCGTATGGCGATGGACGAAGAGATATAGGGCAAAGGTGATCCTTTTCCAGTCAAAGCAAACGAAATATCCATGGCGTATGGCGATGGACAAGAGATATAGGGCAAAGGTGAGGATGAGTGTAAAGTCGGGCGGACAGACTGGTACGCGACACGCGTCGGGACGCGTCAGTCGGGATTTACCGAAGTATCAGGCGCCTGGGCTAAACTACGGTCAAACTACTGCTCTATTATAGTAAACAGTGCTTAGCTCAATGCCGAATGTTACGCGTTATGTCCCACTGCCACTTCGCACTTGACCTGTATGCCTGCGCCATTCGATATGTCGGCTGCTAAATGCCCCTACATGGACTCTACAAACGGAGTTATCATCATCCGTACCACCGACAAGATCAAGTTCTACGTTCAAACTTCACAAATGTGTCCCCCATCTTCGCTGGCATGGTTCCTATTCCCCCACCCCATGGACCATCTGCAGACACATCTGTAGTGGATGTGGAGGAGCGGAACGTTCTCTGGGACCACACACATCCTTGCCCCATGCTACCTCCAGTCCTAACCCACCCTCACCCTCGACGACATTCACGCAGTATCAGATGACGGCTGTTACGGCATGGATGAGCCGGACACTCCTGCTGCCTGACTTTGTCGAGAAGTAGCCATTGAGCGTGTACGCGCTCGCCTGTCGTGCTGCTAACTGTAGCTTGGTCTTCCCTCCGGAGCCGGAGTACGTGAGGGCGTTTGACATGATGATTGTCCGGACGCTCTTTGTGCTGTACGAGTAGAGGTAGTCGATTTGTCGGCATCTCGTAACCTTCCTCGATGGGGCAAGCCCGACGCCAGCACGCGCCAGATCGGTCACTTGCGGTGCTCGTTAGTATCGACCCCTATCACACTGGAAGGCCACCAGTTGCCGCAAAACGTGACGAAGCCGAGGACGGACTAGTACCTAGTTCAGCTTTCGGATGAGCTGAAAGAGTCCTCAGACCTTCGGTGGCATTCTCGGCAGGACTTCTCCAGAACGCTATATCTTCAACAGCTAACTGTGGGACATGTACAAGGACGTTTGCCTCTGACATCCTCTATGTCGCCGAGATGCTGAGGGATGAGATCACAGCACGGATCAAGTAGGTGGTACAACATGCTGTTGTGTTGCTCTGCGTGCAATCAAATATTGACAACCAACGCAGGTGAGCTTGCCAATGGAGGTGGATCTGCAGACAGGCACCGTGTAAAGCTACGCCACGTTCTTGGGCAGGTAAGCGGTATATCGCCATATTCTAACATACGGAGACTAATTTCGTCAATGAAAAGCTGTGGATCGTACCGAGCACTGTCTTATATAGTTGAGAAGAAGAAAGACCTACTGGTGTTGGCTTGCCCCGGCGGTTGCTCCGAGGTCGTGTTGAGCGTGTGGCTTCCATTGCCGGAGTATGCTGTCGCCGATCATATGCCAATGTACGATTCTATCTTCCGCGACGTCGCCGACGCAATCCGTGACTCGTGAATCTCATCGCGACTTCCTGAGTAAGTGCCCGTAACTGAATCATTTACGTCTCGAACACAGTGTGCGCGCCGAGGAAGCGGCGTCGCTGATCCCTCGCGATCTGCGCACGCAACTCTGGTAGAGAACGCTCTCTCCACTGCTCGGACGCGTCTTGCCTTGTCCTGCCGCTACCTCGTGCACTATCGGTCTTATCAGACTTCCAGACAGCGTGGCTGTTCTATGGGGGAGGGGCAGTTCTAGGCTGGTACGAATTCAAGTACGTGGTGTAACCTGTCTTCCTATCCCACTTATCACTGTCTGCGCGCGTCGGAAACTTCGCATCTAGCTCTGAAAGTTTCTGCTGCGTTTCGTCTGCACGCGAGTGGGATGTCTCAGCGGTGAAGTGGTGAGTGGTCTGTGGGGGTCTGTCCTATTCCAACAGGATCGTAGATATTGACTGGTCTGTGCGATGGAATGTAGATATCACCCACCCACAATGCGCAACACCGACTTGGTGTGCTGAGATAGTATGCGCGTCATTGGGAATCGCATATTCAGAGTATGGCAGTACTTTCGGACACGTGGTGGTTGGCCGAGCCTTTGCTCTGAGCCCCTATTATCGACCTCGGTAGGCAGATCCCAATTATGTGTATCGCACACGAAGAAGGTGAGAAGCGCTGTCAGATGTTCATGTAGCCCCTTACGGTCTCACTTATAGCTCTCCCGGGTACATAAATCCCGCCGACTGCGATGCAGAGGTTTCCGCTTTACGTCGTCACCGAGGATGGCACACTACAGTAGCTCGAGCACGTCGGTCAGGCGGGCAGCAGCGCCATTCGACAACAAGGACGCGAACGTTGTGCTCCGCTCTAGCGACAATGTCGACTTCAGAGTGCACAAACACATCATCGCACTCGCTTCTCCCGTCCTCAACGCCTTCATCTCTCACTCGCCCCGCTCACCTCAGCCACCCTCTGCGTCCCGCCGTCACCGCAAGCGGCCCGTCGTCCCGCTCGCGGAACAGAGCGAAACCCTCGACATGTTCCTTCGCTTCATCTACCCTGTCTCCGAGCCCACCATCACACTGGACGACGTCGCCACTCTTCTGAAACTCGCCGAGAAGTATGACACCTCAGGTGTCTCGTCGCGCATGCGCCTCCATCTCTTGCGTTCTGAATATCTTGAATCCGATCCGCTCCGAGTATACGCCCTGGCGAGCTGTGCAGGCATGGAGGACGTCGCCCGGGTCGCCGCACGCTACACCCTCCCATACCCCACACCACCCCCCGTCAAGCTGACGGAGCTGCGCACGCTCCTAGGCTCAGCCCTCGTACATCTTCTCGACTACCGTCAGGCATGCGCCGACGCCGCGGCTAACGTCGCCCGCATCTCCGACAACACCGTCCCGTGGTGGATCCAGCTCCAGTGGCGGCGGTTCTGCTTCCTCTCGGAGTGCGGATGGGAGTGTGCGCGGCTCCCGAGACGGTCCCTGAGGTGGAACAAGACCCTGTACGAATCCATCGACGTGCCGGAGTACTGGGTCGAGTATATGAACGCCGTTGAGACGGCCCTGCGCGAGAGGCTCGACCCGACCGTGGCGCGCGACCCGAGCCTAGTCCGATCGGCCGTCGAGAAGGCGGCGCAATGCTCGCGGTGCGCTGTGAAAGTGCACTGGGACATGCAGGAGTTCGCGCAGATACTCGAGGAGGCCACTCGCGAAGCGATCTCTGGGGTAAGTGCGGCTCGTCGCGGGAATCGATGCTCGAGATGCTGACGCGCATGGGCACTTAGGTTACGTTGGGTGTGGATAGTGCGAGTGATTACGAAGACGACTCTCGGGCGTTGGCCCCGTACCCCAAAACGAACTACTTGCTCCCATGCGACGTACGTTCTTGAATCTTTTCGTGGGAGTGATCGGGCTCAAACCCAACGCGGTCATACAGAGGCTCGTCTGGCCAGAGTTTGACTACTCCTTCACCTTGTACTGCAAGAGACTCGATCGACCTGTAGATGAGGAAGGTGAGTACGATCACGATTAGTAGGTATGCGGAAGGGAAGTTTGACCATCCGGCTTCGCAGATGACAGCGAAGACGAGTGTGATCAGTGTGATCTGGTGTCATTGCCGCCTTCGAGCGACTACTAGCCTGGACGATTGACTTTGCTGCTTTATGTTGTAACATATGTCAGATACCCGTGCTACATACCAGTCAATTGCACCTTCTTGGTCTTCTCTCTTGGGCTATGCTTGCCATCCCCATCGGTGAGAGGCAGGTGAGTGCATCCACATCTGAATCTCTACAGAATAGTCAGAGCTTACGTGTGTATTACCCACGCAGCGCCATCTTGCTGAGGCGTGAAGCGATGTCCAGGGGAGGTAGCTTCAGTTTTGGTAAGAATCATATGTCGGTTTTCTGAACGACAAGTGGAACCGTCCTGGGGCTACCATGGACTTGCTGTTGAATGTCCGTACTTGGATTTCCATACAGTGAGACAGACGTCGCTCGACCACGCCTCTCGACACAATGACCTTCGTTGGTGTCGAGCACCATGCCACTCACGCCACCAACCACAAAGTCAATCCAAGCATACCGTGCTCGGCGACGCTTTGCGTTGAGGCCCTGCAAGACACAACGGCCCGCCGGCTCACTTTTAACATGTTCAATGCGCTTCATCGTCATCCACAATCCTTTACTTACGATATGTCTTACCCCCACCCAGCCACAGCGGGGGCCATCTATAACGCTCTTCAACTAGAGCTGGGAGTAGTTAATCCACAAACCCGCTCAACGCCGGGATCATCTTCTGTTCAGGATCAAAGTCTTCCACATGATCAGGATGTGGTCCAACATCCCCACCTCTCTCCCACCGGCCTGCAATCCGCATCCTCGTCAACCACACTCTCACAATGCAACAGCAACGAGAACACACCCACGCCGCCGGCCCTAAACGCAGAACCACCCTGGCGAGCGCCCTCGCCCTGCTTCCCCCTCCGCCCTGCAGAATTCCACAAGTTGCAGCAGCGCACGCCCATAGCCATACAGATCGCTCTCGGCAAAGGGGCCGACCCCCACTACTCCCTCCGCGTCGCGTCGCACGGCGCGCGCGGGGTCTCACTTGCGGACCTCTCCGCAACCCACTGCCGCGACGTCGACTGGACGGACCTCTGCATGTGCGAGCACGTCAGGGGGCCGACGGTGCGGATGGCCGATTTCGGCAAGGAGGTACGTCGCGCCGTCTGGTTTGCTGTTGCTTGGCTCTCGCTGAAATGCGTGATGGTCGCGCTAGTGGCCTGCTGAGAGTGTGTGCCTCTCTGGGTGTTCTGTGCCCAAGCCCGACAAGAAATGTTTCACATATGGGATGTTGGTGCACCAAGTGATGCAACACGTCCTGACTTGGTGGGCAATGCAGGTACGTTCGGTATCCCGCGTGCTGTGTGGAATGGTTTGTTCATCGAATTATCTACTATTGAAAGCCGGCTACGCAGACGAAAGAGGAGGTGTCGTCGAGCCGCCTCCCACCTGCATCTATGTCGTCGAGCCAGATCTACCTCGTCGCGCTGCACCGACGACATATCGCTTTGGGAGTTTATGAGTGGATGCCAGAGATCGAGATCAGGTTGTAGGACTGTTGGTGCTTGCATCGTGTTACGGTTTAATCTCTCACCGCTTCCTCAGGCTCGTTCGAATTCATTGAGTCTGGGAACTGGTGCTGGTGTACCAGTGATATGGTCAGGACCTTGAGCTATGGACATCGAAGACCCGTTTTGTACAATGCAATACTGTAACTCGCGGGCGTTGCGCTCTGGCATAGCTATCGGAACTTGCTGTGAGTCTCTGTGCGCTGCGCGCTTTGCCTCCGTTGCCCGGCGACGCGCGACTGAAGGGATCAAAGCTAATATACCTTTGCCTTGAGAGCAAGTAGTTGTCCTGTCTAGTGCCATTTCAAACCTTTCTGTGTCCCCCCACCTTGATCATGCGATAGTATACTAAATCCATCAGGTATGTCATGCGAGTTATGACGATGAGGGGTTAGCCACTAAAGCGACTGTAGCATAGTAGATCCGGAAGATACTATATCATGCCTCAAGCCTTCAATAATACACCGAACAGCGACGTCATCGTCGACGATACTCGCCAAGACCTCATACACTACCTCGGTACAGACCCAGACGGAATATCGTCCTGGAACCCAAGAACCCCTGAGCCAAACGCATATAATAACACCTACACTCAAACGAGGAGCGTCAACTCCACTGTTAGCTTCAAATTCAACGGTGCGCCCTGTGCAGTTGTCAACGTGTATCCGACTCTCCTGACGTACTTTGCGTGTCGCTTGCCGGGTTCAGGGACAAGGGTGGCTGTATATGGCTCCGTGGAGTCTAGTCGGAGTACGACACGGACGGTGCTCTCGCGGTACGCCGTGAACCAGTCGTACGTGAGCGAGTACAGCTCCGTGTTTGCCCCACAGGACGACCACGTCCTCTTCTACCAGTCGGGCGACCTCCCGTTCGGGGAGTGGACGCTGAGCATCGTCGTCGTCCAAGCCTCGTTCCCCGAGCTGAGCTACAACCTGGACTGGATCGAGTACAACGTCACGCACCACTCCGAAGCTCCCCCCACATCGACTTCCACTGGGACGTCTTCCTCTCAATCCCTCAGCACGAGTCGGACTAGTGGGGTCCCCGAGCAGACTGGCAGTCCAGCGCAGGTGAAGCCCTCTATCTCCCCAGGCGCTATTGCAGGCTATGCTGTGGCTGGGGGTGTCGCGCTGGTGCTTGCGGCGGTGCTGCTCGTTGTGCTGCACAGGAGACGGAAGCAGTCTGGGGTGCGAGTCATCATAGACGACGAGGTGGAGTTCATATACGGAAGATCAGGTGCGTCCAGCCCTTCGATTTCTAGCCTGATGAGTCCCGGGGCCGACATCACCTTCGCTAGATGTCGAGATGCACGAAACCTCGCTCCATCAATTGCCGCGCGGTTCCCCAGATAGTGCGGAAGGCCAGAACCCGAGCTTTGACGTGTTCTCGGGCATTCCGGAGCGCGATCCCCTCCTCGTTTCGCCTCATCACCTCCCCAACGGCGCTTCGTCGCAGGCCGTCGCGTCTGTACGCCGTACGCCACACTCAGAGAAGCTACGCAGAGAACTGGACATTCAAGCGTCGGAGCCCTCCAATACTGCCGCTCTGCGTTCTAAACGGACTGACGCGGCGGCGCCGGCGACGACGCACGACATGGAAACAAGTCCTGGCGCCAACAGAGTCTTGGCCGGGGCTCCCGACCTTGGTGGGAATTCTCTGTCGGAGGACCGGGGATCTGCGGATGCAATGGGCTCTCTTCATGCACATCCCACAACAGGGCGGGTGTCTGAGACCTCGCGGCGGAGAGCATCTCGCTTCAGCGAAAACTTCGACGAGGACGCTCCTCCCGCATACGTACCTTAACTGTGCACGCCGCGTACCGGCTCCGAGAAGACCGATGAGATCAACGACTTTCAGGACCCTGTGAATGGCGATGGAACATCTGCGTTTATCGTTAGTCGTATATGCAACCACCCCCGGGTCTAGGGAGTGGGGTCGAGTTGAATGCCAACTCTGATGTCCACACCATGGACGAATTTATCGTTGAGTCGTCCAACACGTCCTTCGCAGCGTGAGATGCACGCTATCGTTGCCATTCTATAGTGTGGCATGATTACGGGCTATCTGCATGGGAAGAGGAGGGCGACAAGAACAGGCATGTTATACGAATTGAGAGGTGTCCTAGCTCTAGATGTTAGGTCACTCATCTTGGTTAGATTCTTATCAGGATGCTACACACCTGCGCTTACATGTACCCAAAGGTTGTGGTTTATGGGACACTTTAGTCACCAACCGACTCCTGGGGCCGTCGTAGGAGGTGTATGTCTATCTGGATATATGCCCTTGGCTTCTGGTCTCCTCAGGTCGAGCAAGTTGTGAAATGCTAGGCTGAGTGTAGGGAGCGTAGTGCACGATGGTATGAGGCGCGCCTTAGAGGATATCGACAGAGGAAGAGAGCCATACTCGAAGGGTCAGTTGGCGTTATCATTTGATAGAGCGTGGATGCGGAGACGAGCAGCAATGCGTGCGATGCTGGAGCTAGATAGCGCTCATGTGACCTCCAAGGTCGGGGGAGTCGAGCTGACGTTCTCCACTTTGTATGTTCTGGCTGCCCTCCTGGAGGATATGGATAATAACATAGATTATTTGGCGAGCTTAGTAGTGGTATGACTCACGAAGCAATGGCAAGATGTACGAGATTGAACACAGAGGGAGCTGTACATAACGACACTGCGGGAAAGTGTAACATTAGTATTCGAAATATCGAACCACTTTGAAAGCTACTCAGAAGGGGCTGGTTACTGATTGATCTCTCGCATATTAAATATCGAACCACTCAAAAAGCTACTCAGAAGGGGCTGATTACTGATTGATCTCTCGCATAAGGACAAGAGTGAGGAAAAGGAGACGATGAGAAGGGTTTTCAAAGGAAAGGATGTCTATAAGTCACCCTTTCTCCGGCGGGGAAGCTGCACCTACCAGCCAGGTGTGGATTCAAAGTGACACCCATTTTTCTGTATGGAGTTTGGGCAACTCGAACCATGGCTATGGATGTCATCGAAGCTATGCAATGATTTGCGCTCGGTCGTACTAGTAATTCGTTTTGTTCGCCGCGAAGCAGGCATATGTATATATCCGTCCCTGCCAAAGGTATAGGCGGTGGGAGGAGGAGGAGGAGGAGGAAGAGGAGGAAGAAAAGTTTCGGCGAGATGCGAACGCCATGGTGTAGTTCCTACCTATATGTGAAGACAAGTTCACACAATTGAGAACAAAGAGGTTAGCGCGCCTCCGTCACCACGGCTGGGATGCCCCTTGCGCAGGCTGGCGGCCGCCCACGACGTAAGTATCATCCACTAGATCCCAGGCTGCATGATTGGGGAAGTGAAACATTGTGCGTCTACAGTCTCGCCTTGCCGTTGCCCTGGACGATACTTACACATGCTGAATCTCTCAGCATGTAGTTGTTCTTAAATGGGGGACGGGAGGGCAAATCTCCAAGTTGCAAGTTGCACTTGCATCCAGTTTTCGTGGGTACCAGTGTCACGTAGAAGAATGCACGGACAGACTTACAGTACTAGACTAAGTACTGGTCGAACGGGAACACATCGTTCGGGTCAGGGCCCAGGTCTTTCGCTCACATTGCCGATACCCGAAGTGGGCGCGCCTCAATACATGAGATTTATGATGAAAACGATCACACCCGTTGTCTCTCCAGCTAGCAATATTGCGAGGGGCCAACTCTTTATATAAACGTTTGCATGGCTTGATGACTTTGGTCCTCAACCACTCTGCCTCTCTCGTCTCAATTACCGTGGTGCCGAAGCATTCTCTCCGCGAGACGTCTACCTCCGAACTTTGCAGGTATGCCTTTAACGATGGGACAATGTCAATAATCTCATGATTTACAGTCAGACCAGACTTCTCTCTCCAAAATCCTCATAATGCCACGTGCCAGTAGCAGTACACCGGACAGCGACTTCATTGTGGACGATACACGAACCGACCTGATCAAGTACCACTCGCCGGACCCAGACGCCCCAAATGCCTGGTTCCACATCTTACCGTTTCCCGGAAGCCCCAGCTTCGTCTTCTACAACTCCACCTACTCGTTCACGTCCAATGGGACTTCGTTTGATTTCACATTCACCGGTCAGTTGAGGCCGCTCCTCCTCATATTGCGTGCTTCCTCTCACTCGTCATGGCGATCTTCCTGCCATACCCTCAGGCACACAAGTGGCGGTATACGGAGCAATTGCACCAGCGACTTCGCCAAAGAAATCGGATTATGTGCCTACAGTATCTGCTTACAGCATCAACGGAACACACAATGCTACTTTCACTACATCATACTCGACGACGAATCAGTTGCAAGCGCTCTACTACCAGTCTGACCCCCTGCCATACGACACCTACACCCTTCACGTCGATGCTTTGTCTGGTCTGGACTACACAATAGACTGGATTGAGTATAATGTCACATCCCCCGAGACCACGCCATCCTCGTCTGCCTCGTCCACTGGCGCCACCCCCGCACCATTTCCCACTGCGTCTCTCACATCCCTCACCACTACCACCTCGGGCGCCGGTTCGTTGTCATCATCCTCCACTACTAGTACTGCAAGTTCTACTCCCGCAAGTGCGAGTTTGTCGAGCGATAATAGTTCCGTCGACGTCGGGGCTGCAGTTGGAGGGTCGATTGGTGGATTCGTCGTCCTCTGTCTCGGAGCACTCGCTGCGTATCTTTTCTGGCGCAGACGACGCGCGGGAGCAGATGTTGACAAGGGCCTTAATGGTCTGACTCACGGGTCTAAAGGTGCGTATGACGGACTTCATGCGAATCTATGTAGAAGATGCTCACCAAAGTGGGTTATAGACCAACTTCCGGCGCCATATTCCTTCCCTCCCGCGTTGCCCCCCGTGGCTGAAAAGTCCGCTGTGTAATGGTTGACGAAAGGTAATACATACTATATATCGCTGTCATTGAGGATTTCGTTCACGTGGGACTTAGATGTTGGAATGACGACGTGATGCCTAACGTCTTTGTCGTTTCATTGTGTTGTCGTAACGCATCCTTCTATTACTAGTCTTGATGCAGGTGGTTCACACGTTAATCAACGTGAAGAACTAAATTGTTGTGTACATGTGATCTTGAGAGCAACCAACACCGCTCAATATACAGTGGGCGTTCCCATCGCCCGAGTCTGTCTCCGTCCTAGAACAAGGTGCAATACCCGATTTTACGTACTACAGTCTATGGGAAATGGTTTGGAAATTCGGGCCAAATTAAACAGTCATGACAAGCTTTCGGGAAAATTCTCAACCATTTCCTAGTCCGTGAAATACTTATCGTCCTGTACATAGATGCGTTAACGTTGTTCATTCGCTTGCCGTGCGGCGCTGTCATAGTAGATGACTATCTCAGACCGCTCATAGTTCATCAGCGTGCTGCCGAAGCGCATACTCAACAACACACTGTCTCTGGACGGGTGCGCTGAACCTCTGGGTGCTCTCGACTGAGCAGTCATCATGCCCAGCGCGGTGACTGGCAAGACACCCGATAGCGACATCATTGTAGACGATGCCCGTCAGGATCTCATAACATACAGCCCTGCGGACTCGTGGTTTTTTGAGACGCCTCCCTACGGCCTTGTCATCGACTTGTTCTTCAGGCAGACATGGTCAACAACGTCCAGTGGAGGTTTTTTTTCATTCAATTTCACAGGTACGTAGTCAAACGTTGGGCTTTTGGCATGTTGTGGCTCTGAGGTCCATTCGGTCCCAGGTATCCGAGTCGCTGTGTATGGCGCAGTGGTTACCGCAGACCAACCAACAGCGGCCCATTACAGGCCAACACGGTCCGTCTACAGAATCAATGGGACGGAGCAGGGCACCTTTGCCACATTCTTCGCGCCTCAATACGTTCCAGCTGTACAGTTCTGGCAGTCTGATCCGCTGCCCTTCGGACGACATAATCTCACCGTGGAGGTGGTCGAAGGAACCAATTTCGCGCTGGATTGGATTGAGTACAACGTTACGACGCAGCCGGTGTCAAAGCCTGAACCGGAGCTTACCACATCGCTGAGCAGTACCAGCCCAGTGCCGAGTACTCCAATATCGACGTGGAGCCCGGAGCCAACGAGCACACCCTTCTCTCTGTCGTTCGGAGGCTCGAGGTCGGTCAACGTGGGCGCTGCGGTGGGAGGGGCCGTTGGAGGAGCCGCCCTACTGGTCGCTGCAGCGTTCGTGTGCCTCTTCTGGCGCAGACGACGCTCGCGACCTGTGCACTATCTAGAAGAGGAGAACAAAGGTTAGTGTGATCTCCCTTCAGACGGTGCCCTCTTGACCAACAGACTGATTGTCTCGCTCGTATGTAGTGCTCAGTCGAGTCGACGTTGTGCATCCCGCCACTGCATCTGCGAGCGTGCCAGTGTCATCGCCATCCAGGATTGGACCGCCAAGTTCCCTGGGAGAGAAGGCGATCATAATTCTCTCTCCCAACTGACCAAGCCGGTAGTACTTGAGTCGTGCGTAGGTTGAAGCGGCAATAGTAACACATACAATATAACACCACCCATTGCGGAAAAGCATACAAAAGTAGACGGAACTTAAAGTTTGACTTCAGGAACTTCAGGCACTGGCAGTGTGGGTCAATCTCCACTATCTGTTACTTCTGAATAATCATGCGGCCGCATTACGCGGTCAGCCAAGACTTGATGCATATTAAGAATGAGAAGAATCACAGAAGAGGACAACAATGTGCGGCCCGGGCGCCATTTTGGGAAGCGGGTCCTTGCGCCCACCGGCCGCCCACGATAATACAGGGTGAAACATCGATGGTTCCTGTCACCGCTATGGCCTCCCCTCGGGAATTACTAATAGGGCAATCCGTTCGCGCAACTCCAATCATGAATATGCGGTGAGTGCTTTTGTTACATACCAAGTATTCTTTTGTCGTATGGAGTTAGTGGCAAACCAACAATCGAATCCTTAACAGATCTACATAGAGACCCACACTTTTTGATTTGATATAGCTGCATCATGATCAAGAGGGACTCGGAAGAGCTATCATTCCGTCATCTCCGCACACGTTTTCCGTCGTAATCCTATACACTGTTATACCGCCAATTCACCTCAATGGAACTTGCGTCGCTGCCGTCTATTGTCTCTATCAAGCAGATGGGCTCAACCTTGTGTCGTTCACCTCTATGGTAGGAATGCGGCCGATGTTCAGAGATGTTCAGGTGCGCTTTTGATACCAATCCCCTCAGAGGATATTAATACCTTGTTCTTGGATGTAGGTGTTACGAAAATTATGTTGGCGCCAAGACGTCCGCCCATCATTGAGCGATTTCGCAACACGCGCGATATGTATGGCCGACAATTGACGCTCTTAAAATAAGCGGGAGCACCGAGCCTGGGCTGATTCTTTCTTTCCCTGGACCTGCCTCCCTTTCGAACGCTATCTGGTACCTCGCTCGGTCGAGGATTTCCGCCTTCCCCTAAGGTACGTCGACATTGAACCATAAAGATTCGGAAAGACTGACAATGACTTCAAGCGGCCTCGAGTAGCTACATCTTCCACTAAATTATGCCTCGCGCTTTCGAGGATACGCCCGATAGCGACGTGATCGTAGACACGTCAAATGTGGATGTACTACAATTTCAACAGGCTGTCAATTCACTGGGATGGTTCTTTCATGTGAATAACAGCGCGTTCCCAGGAAAGTTCTACCAAGACACGGAGGAGGTCGGTTCGGATGGCTGTTGGGTTACATTTTCGTTCACAGGTGTGTTTTGCTTTTGTGGCTCCTTACACTGGGAGTCTCTCTGAGATTATGCTGCGCCGATTCAGGGAATCGGGTGGCCGTGTATGGATTCGTCTCTGCGGGACAATCGAGCTCGACATACAATTCCACCCAAGCATCATTCTCAATCGATGGCAGGCAGAAAACGATGTACACGTCCGATTACTCTACGCAGGACCGTCACAACGTACAATTCTATCAGTCTGACCTCCTTCCTTCCGGAGACCATCTCTTGACTATCACGGTCGAAGATCAAGGGGACGACGCACTCATCCTCGATTGGATTGAGTATAACACAACGAGGGCTTCTGAGCCTTCGACAAGTACAACCTCTTCAACTACTCTGTCCAAGTCCGAGTCGCATACCTCATCCGTCACGTCTCCTTCGCCTACTTCATCTACCGCGGCGAACCTGGGTAGCTCCCCCACAAGCAATCCTGCGCCACCAGTATCATCGAAAACTGCCGTGCCGATCGGTGCTATCGTTGGTGGTGTGATTGGAGGTCTAGCATTGATCTTCGTCTCAATCATCGTGTTTATCTTGTGGCGAAGACGACAGCGTCTGCGAGCAATACAGCCGGATAGCCTCGTGAAAGAGGAGGGCCGTCCAGGTATGCGATTTAATACATCACCGGTATGTGTCTTGATGCTCATCGCTATTACCGCAGACTTGCTGTCCACGATTGCTCCGTACCACGGGCCTGTGTCGCTTTCATATGAAGAGGCAGCAGCATCTGAGCCGTCGACTACCGTTTCGACTGTGCCGCCAAGTACGGTGGAAGATCATGCCGTGCATTCCGTTCCTTCACCCACTGTCATATCCCCCTCGGCTCCTCCGCAGCTTGGTGGCAGCACGACAGCATGGACAACGTCTAACTCGCATTCACCAGTTGATAAGGCGAGTCACCAGCCAGATTCCGAAGTGGAAGGTTCACCTGGAGCTGGGTCGTCCACGGGTGCGAGTGGCGATGGCGCTGGACAGCCTCCGCCAACGGTGCCGCCACCTATGCATTCGCTGTTCGATGACGACGACGATTTGGACCCAGACGAGTCGCCGCCAGCGTATACGCCTTGAGCTGTCAGCCTTTTCTTTTGGTTTGGGACTAGTGATGACTTGATATGATAATCGGACTACACTTTGTTTGTCTATGGATGGCTGACTCGATACAGACGTGTAAATGTAGTCATGATGCAATACTTTGTCGTGTGAAATCCCCTGAGATTGCCGGTACTTGTCAGTGTACCTATGAGGCAGATTATCACGCCACCTGTGTTCAGCTGCAGGTCCGGCGGATGTCATGCCTGTGGACCTCCACCCTGACCAGTCGTATCGTCTGTTCAATCCTACCTGACCAGGGATCACGATCGGCAACACTGCTTGTGGTAAGGGCAGGGCTTGTTACATGCACAGGAAGGCTCGCTTTTATTGGCGCGGCTCCTCTCTCCTCCAGACAACCGAATCCAGTGCTGGCGCTGGAATTCTCTTCCACCCTACAATTCCTCTGATGCATCCTGATACAAGGCGCTGTCTGGTACGATGCGCTTCTCACGGGCAGGTTCCACTCGGTTAAAACATGAAGTCGAGAGTTCCCTCATATCCCATCGCTGAACAAACCGATGTTCACGTCTAAGGTAGCCCAAGCTTCGTCGTGGGATCCTGCGCCAACTCCCGGGCCGATTAATTCTGGGAGCACGACAATGCTCTGCGAGTATTGAACAACGTGTTCCACGCCGCCGGTGCGCTCAGTCTGCAGGCCAAACGCGACTACACTCACGCAACATGCTTGACGTGTACTTGACAACCACACTGCAGGCGGCGGCGATCCGTGCGCTTGCTCGGACTGGCGAACGGCACAGCAAGCTCCTCATCCTCGCCAACAAGGCGACGTCCGCCATAGATGTATGCTTGCCTCAATTCTTGCTTTCCCTCCAATATCCAGCTTGAAGCCCGTACGCACGTCGATTGATTACAGTTCGGCCTTGCAGTTTGGTAACAATAAACTCACAGTCAACTGATGTGACATATGGCGTGCGCTTCGATGGAAAACTGCTCTACAGATACGTAAACCTACAAATTTGTAGCACTTGGGCTATAATCGCTATTGGCGTCGACGACGGAACGCACAGGACTCACATATACACCTAAAACCCAGCTAACTTCCACGCCTCGTCGTCAGGCTCCTGTCCCATTATATTGCTGACCTGGGACGCGCCTTCTGAATTGACATCTTCACGAATAGCTTCTCCGCGTTGATTCTTGAAGAAGACAATGTCTCCTTCAGGTTCGATGAAGGTACACTGGGTGAAAGAGCGCCAGAGAGCGTACAAGGTTGGCTATAACGACATACGAGTCAAAGCATGTTTTGAGAGAGGATTAGTGTGAAACATTACCGTGGAGTCGTAACAGTAGTGTTCTCCAAGCACAGGCCTAATCGCCTCGGTGACTTTCTGGAGATTGTCTGTCATAACATGTGAGTCGCTGCACGAGGGAGTGGATAACGGAAGATACGCACAGAACGGGATGGAGACGAAGAAGTGGTGCGCGACGTGGTGATGCGCAATCTATAGCCCATTCGGTAAGGTTCGATAAGATAGGGAGGCAATGAACGTACACCATGCCAAAAGAATCTTCCTATCCACCCAAAGACAGGCCTGTCTACGGTTGCGAGCGCTCCGCGAGCGAATGTCCATGATTTCTGAGGTAGCGTCGATACACAGGCATGCAGTCGAAAGACCAGTGATAAGACGTACTTCGCGATAGTACGGGACCGTCGGATCGCTGTGCTGGAGGTACGTGAACATGACGATCCAGTTATGGGCCCACTACAAGTGCGGAGTATTAGCCACGTCCGTGATCCAGATTGTGTGCCAGAGACTAACGAGCCAAGGTACGAAGTACAGGCTCCAGACGTTCCTGAAGCCTGACTGGTATGACCAAGCTGTTAGGAAGAGCAACATGCCGCTGATCGCAATATCCGAGATGATAATGTAGTTGCCTAAGTGACAGTGGTCTTGAGGGTGCATGGAAAAATCGTCGGAGAATGGGGAAGCTTACGGTCCTGTGGCTTGAATAGTTTCGAATCTGGATTGTAGTGCTGCAGTTAGGTGATGAGTTATGGATGTTGATCGGGAAGATTTGACACCTACACTGGTCCATGGAGGGTACTTTGGGTTACCCTTACGATTGTGACTACGGATGCACGAGTGAGATGATTGAACACACAAACTTCGAGTGAGGATTCACATCAGGTACAACTGGAATCCCCTGAAAGCCAACGTAAGGTATAGGTCGGAGGAGACTCGGAACAGCAACCTCACTCACAAAAACTGGCGAATAACCATCTTGAAGAGAGTGAATGCCGGAGTTTCTTCCAGGATTTCTTTGTAATCCATCTTTGTTGCATGAGGTGCATCCGGGAGCTTGAGATCCGTCCTCGTCATGGGATGGTATGTTTCATCTCGAGCGAGGTGATTGGTACCCTTCTGTGAAGAAGCTAACGATTACGATTGAACGAACGAAACGCGAGCATTGATGACTAACATGGTGTGCGCGGTGAGTCAATCGCCAGGCGAAGTAGGGTGTCAGGACAAAGGTATGAAGACCCATTCCGGCGACTATGTTGACCAAAGAGTACGGCGAAATAGAGTCGTGTCCGCACTGTTCTCCACCCACAAATTCAATTATGACATATGCGACATTACATAGAACATCGATTTTACCTCATGACCTGTGATACTATGAGTTGGTCGAATAACGTGGAAGGCCTACGCGTACCTAGCGTCCACATGCCAGCAAAGGAAACACTTTGCCAGAACCAGTACAGTACCCAACAAGCCCAAGAGGCCACATTCCTTCCTGAAGCGCTCAATCCTAAATCCGTGACAAGTTTCCAGGAAATTTGGTCGATCTTCGTCGCGAAGATGTAGAATAATCCACTCAGGCCGACATGCCTACCAACATAGTACAGTCCTTTGGCCGTGTTCCTCTTGAAGAGATGTCGTGGTACCACAGCATGAACCTCCTTTATCGAGACGGTCGGGGGATTGAATTGTACGCGTCCTTTGCGCTCTTCGTACTCCGGTGCATCGTGAACTAGCCAGGAAAGCGGTCCAAAAGTACTGACGGTATTATCGTCGCGTGAGCGTGCTCGCTCTTTCGCTTGGGCCATAGTCGCAGTCAAGCCAGTCACTAGCCAAGGTAGAGCACACACAAAGGACAGACGCCTCGAGGATGAGGGCAGGATACTAGTGGGTATGTATCTAAAAAGCACGACAGCATGCGGCTCCATTAATAAGCCGCTCAAAGCCCGACCGAAGCCAGATTGACTCTCTGTGAGACTGATTCTGACAGCTTCTTTCCGCAGACGTACGCTTGAACGCCCGACACGTTGTAGCTGGATTGGACTCGGAGTGTTCGTACCAACGGAGCTTGTGCATCAGTAGAGTGTGTACAGAAATTGCAGATCTATCTGACCTCGTTTTCCAATACCGCTGGCAGGACTGTCGATGAAGGATCAAGTCTTGATATCTTCAAGAGGACCTCAACAAGTTGATTGTAACGAACTTTTTTCAATCATTGCTTAGTCAGCATAGGCGCTTGGCTGGCTGGGCCAACCTGGCTCTTGCCTTACATGCTCTTACATGTTGTTCTGTTCCCATGCATGCCTCTATGTTGGCAAATGGTAATGTCTACATTTGCGATCGATGCTCGACCATCCACTGACACTTTTTGCGTGGGAGCTCGTGAATAAACTTCGCCGGTGCCGGACAGATTTTGGCTGTTCAGAGTTCAAGGTTATTCCCGATGCAGCATTGTTCCAATATGTCAATTGCTCGTGCTGTCATACTTGTGCGTGATGTCACAGTGACACAGGCAAGAAAGTGTTTAAAATCGCAGAAGTTGAATGCTATTGTAACACTCCCTCGGAGTGCCAACAGTCACAAGCTCAATCCGTATCATATGGGCGTTTTGCCCCCTTGAAATGAAGGTTGAGAGGGACGTGGATGGTCCTGATAGGAGAGAGGGAGTGAGAGTGTTGTGAACCAGGGATAAACGCGGGGCGTTGTTCGGAGTCGCACGAGAATCAAGCGTTGATAACTTGAGTCGTAGGTACGAGTCGAGTTCACAATATACTCTTAACTGGTATCCTTTGAGTTGAACAGTTCACGAGACTTAGGATCCGCCGAGAGAGTGCTCACAAGATAGCGCAGAGCTTATCAAGACGCAAACTAACGTGCGTACAGAGACTAGTCTTGCACGCTTAGGACGGTGTACACAAAGATCACGCGAGTCACGCTAGTTGGAAGGATTAGGATATATGATGATATTCTACTGTAGTTGTCGTCAGAATATATACATGGCGAGTAGATGAGCATTTGCTTGATTCGGGTTTATTCGAGAAGTGATATGAAGAGTAGAAAGGGAAATAACCGTGTGTAGCGGAATTATCTGAAATATACTGTAGCATTTCGATCTATTCGAACAGTCACGCGTCACAGGCCCCCTGTTTGTTCGAAGTTTACAGCCATGTCACCTGTCACAAGGGCCGTGTTCGGAACGGCCTGGCGAGCGCCTACCCAATTTTGGCGCCGCACGCTACCACGCGCCATATAGTGTTCGAATCTCCGGTCGGTGTCACAGCCATTTGGCCGGCTGTTCAAATCTGTCCGTCCAAATGGCCGTGTCACATGTCACAAGCCCGTTCGAATAGATTGAAATGCTACAGTATCGTGAAAACTACTGACTACGACTTCACTGGCACGTATTTGGGACGACGGTATCAGTATACATAACAGAGAGATGATCGTACACACAGATGTATTGACACTGGTTCTTCAATATAGGAATCAAGTCAAGGTGAGTATACAAGCTGTCCTCATCATCAGTGCTGATAAGCTTGTTATTAATGCTCACTCAGTGGTGATTCTATCGACATTGGAACATTGCTCTGGAGAAGAACACCGCTGGAGAGTTGCTTCACTGACATCAACTCTAGCCCTCTTGCATTGCCCCTATCATAGGGAATCACGGCATAAAAGACGATGCAGGGGCATCTCTGCGACTGTTTCTTGCT
>AXZM01000802.1:0-42650 GCA_000743315.1 Lignosus rhinocerotis TM02
GTCCTTGACCTCAATGATATAGTCGAATATTAGTGTTGTCATTGAGTAACGCTTGTCATCAACTTGTGGCTCACGGGCGCATTGCACAAGGCATGACTGCAAGAGTGGGAGGTCCGAGGTACGTGTATATCGCTACTTGAGAGCGGCAACCACCGGATGTGGCTGTGCCTACTGGAACTTGTCTCGAGCACCTTGAAGTTCAATTTCTCCTGCCACCACCTCCGGGGCCCGGGCTTCACTGCTCTTCCATTTCACGGTAACCTCACGGCTTTGCGGGGCTTCGGATGCTGACGGAAGCACAACGCTTGTGGTCTGGTTCTGTTCTCGCCGCTCCATCTCCCCGAACCTGTTCTCAGTGTCCTTCGAACAGAACGGCACAGCCAGACTCGCCTAGTCTGGAATGCAGCTGATCTCATACGAAAGCGGGCAAACATGGTAGACAAACACAGTCTATGAATTCATGATGCACCATCAATAATAGAAAAGGTGTGTCTTCTCCATCTGTGCACGTTGTCGCCGTTCATGCCCATCCGTGTGCAGCGACTGAGTTGACGTGCTCACTATTGCTCAATCGCTCACTGCCAGTGCGTCATTGGGCACGCAATCCGCGATATTTGGATATGAAGCTGCACGTTGCGGTGATGCTACTCAGAACGCACGTTCAAGCTCTCCGATCTTCCGACATGCCCGCACCTTTGACGAACGCAATACGGCCATCGTTCCAGTCCGTTTCATGGCCTGGCGTGACGCTCTAGTGATTGTAGGGAAGACAATATGCCGATGCTGCAATTTTGCGACACTAGTCCGGTTCGGTCGGGGTCGAAAGCTCGCCGCTCAGCACACCTTTGCTCGTCCACAACCATATTCCTCCAGTATGAGCAAATTCATCATCGCCATGCAAGTTTGGTCGCTTCTGTTCAAGCGCTTCTGCCCGAAAAAGGCTCCAGAGTATCGGTTGCGGTACATCGTGGCGTTGGCTCTACCATCGCCTCGAATCGCCGGCGATATGGACTGAGGTATTTAAACGTCACTCTACAGAGTGGCCCATACCCCAAGCACCCTCAGTGAATCCATCCCACTCCTCTTCCGACATTTTCCAAACAGCACGATGAAGTCTTTTTTCACACTCGCTCTTCTCGCGACGTTGGCTGCTGCCCAGAACGCTATAATCCGCTACCCTCCGTCCGGCACAAAGCTCTCAGCTGGTCAGAGCTTTGTCGTAGAGGTTGACAGACCCGTATGTCACCATTGTTGGCCATAATCGGCCTGTCCTCCCGTGACTGATCTGATTCCCACGTCGTCCTTCCAGAACAGCCTCACGAACTCCCGCGAAGTCTCCGTGGCCATCGGACTCCTGAGCTGCGCGGGAAGAGCGCCGGCAGGAACGTGCGACGGCATTGACATCTCGGAGCAGTTCGGATCGGTGATGTACGCGGGACCTTACAACCCCGTGCTCGCTCCTGGCACCGGATCCCTTGTCCAGAACTTCACCGTGACGGTCCCGGAGGGCTTCCATGCCGGACCCGCCATCCTTGGAGTCGCCCATTTCAATCTGGTCGGGGTATGTTATTACGCAATTCTCATTTTGAGCTGCGATTTGACGTCTCTTGCTTCCAAGGCTCTGTTCTGGCCCTCCCTCGAAGTCCTGAATCACACAGTCGTCATTCAGTGACTCGACTTGCGAAACCTCAGCGGCCAAACTCATCAGTAGGACTCGTGTTGCAGTATTCATTTCAGACGGACTCATACGGACAATGTATCAGGAGCATTCGGCACGGTAACTGTCGTAGTAGCTCTAATCCCTTTATGCTGATCAATGGACTGAACTGCCATTCAAGTATGAGAAACGTTGTGTATTGGGCTAGCCTCTGACTCAGAAGAGCTCTCGAGGACTCGAACGTGCATCCTCAAGAGGAACAACGGCTGGATGGAATGTGGGTGATATGCTTCTACCAAACTATCACCGTACTATATCCTCTCGAGCATCAACGTGTGCGCTATAGCTGCGTATGCAATTGCAACACCACTACGTGGTTCAGATATGCACGTAAACACTGAAGGCGTACCGTGTTGTCCCGGCGGCGGGTGGCAAGGAGTGACGGGCAGGACACTGAAGTTTGCGATAATGTTTCATGCATCGCCGAAAGTTTGAGGACTTACGCCCGTGATCTCCTTGCAGGTGGTATCTTTCTAGTTGCACGCACTATGCGGCCCAAGAAGCGCTATCAGTGCGCTGCGCACCGAAGTAGGCTGGGCTAGAGATGCGCTCTCAATGATTAGGCCTCAAATTCCCCGAATCCTCGCTGGCAGGGCAGAGGGCGATGCATTGGTGCATGACGATGCTAGTGCGATGGTCAACATACATGAGGCCTAAGGTGGTATTCAACAGTTGTTGAGGGTGTGCTGTCTCTCCATGCTTCTTAAGTTATGTCCCGACGACCACATTGGCCTGCCTACCGAAAGTTGCGCTGTATATCACTGTCTGTGCTACTACTTCTAATGTCCCGACGACCACATTGACCTGTCCACCGAAGGTTGCGCTGTATATCACTGTCTCATTGATCGCTTTGCCCAACAGCCGCTGCACAACTCATGACACACCCCTGATGGGGTGAACACTCCCTCGTGGAGGTTCTGGTAAGCGTACTTGTTCTTCTCTCCTAATTCACGCTGTTCCAGATGGGTTTTTAGATATGGGCGATGCTACCCAGCCCTATCCCACGAACTCAATGTTCGGGTTGTCCCATGGCAGAACTTCACCCCGAAGTTCCGGAGGACTTCGAGCTGGGTGCCGCATAACTCGCCGTTGCTCACATCTTGAAGCTGTTAAAGCCACCGTCATCACAGTGCCCGCAGCGCGGGCGGAGACGAGATGAGAATTGAGTGCTGGCGGTCTTCCTCTTGTGCTTCCCTGCTCAACCCGTCTTCTGGCCTCTCATGGAAGTGTCTCGCATGTTGCCCAGCAGACACCTCGCCGATAATCATACTTCTCGGCGAGGTTGTGGCAGGACCTCGTGATCGGACTTTTGCTGATCGTAGCACAACTAGTATGAATGGGATCCAGGTCCCTTCTCACGCTCAGCTTCTGTATCGCGGTGAGGACTGGCTTCGATTGAGCTGTCGTTCTTCTCTTCACCATCGCTTTTGCTGACGACTCGACAGGCCGCGATGGAGGCAAATGGCGGTAACAATCAACATAACAATCATGAAGCATCTGGGCTCCTGGCAAGCAATTCATAGATCTTTTACGGAGATCTTGTCAATCAACATCTGCGAAGGAGGGGGAAAATGATGCATGCAGTGGATCGTATATGAACGTATTGATCCACCATTTCAACACAACCGCAGCTGTGCGACTCGCAACACCAAAACATCCAACTCCACTTTCACCCCACGTAGTCGACGCCGAAAAGCCGCCAGTACGTCTAGAATAATGGTCGCGCATTGCATCCCATGAGACTGACGAGTTTTGCATGATAGGACGCTCTTACGAACATGCTCGATATCTCGGTAGTTTGAATCCGCCCAAGGCTTGAGGTTGAGGTTTGTCGACCGTGCGCCACCCTGAACGTGCGAGCGTCGCGTCTGAACGAGTCGGTGTCGGAGATGGGTACCATTGTCCTTTCCACAGAGTCTACTCAGCATGCGAACGTGCCAGTGTTCGACAACTGCACGATAGCGGCACGGGACCGACGATCCTCTTTGTCGCGGCGTTACATCCATTAAGGTACGTACACATATACCCGAATATTCCTAGATATCACTTCGTTTGCTACGATTTGTGATAAATGTGGATCGATGGGGAGGAGAAGACACTCGTGAGCTGCCACACTTACCTTGCAAGTAGTCCAACCCGTGCCACTGTAACAGAGGTCATGACGTCATAGTTCAGCGACCAAAACCCCTGCTAACGATGTCCATCGCCTGCACTACCATGGCCTCCTCACCACGACGATACACATGCGAGATTGTTGTGCACCGTGCGATCAACGTGCCCATCGGCGACCTCAACGACCTCTCCAGTGACCCCTACATCCTCGCCTCCCTCTCCCCCGCTTCACCCGGCCCCTCTACTCCACACCCACCCCAGCCAGGACTAGTGGCCTTCCGGACGGCCACCGCTCGCAGGACACTCAACCCCGTCTTCGACGCGCGATGGATCGTCTCTGGCGTCCCAGCCTCCGGATTCGTGCTCACGCTCACGCTGCTCGATGAAGACCCAGGGAACCACGACGACAGACTCGGCAAGGCGGTCATACGTATTCCAGACAACCCCGGCCTGGATGGGAGCGCAGAGAAGGGAGGAGGAGAGCTGAGGGAAGGCTGGGACTCGGGCGAGCGCGAGTACAGGGTGCACAAACGTTATGGGAGCGTCCGCACGAGGCTGGGTACGTACTTTGCAAAGATGGTCACGCGCGGACGCGAGGTGCACAAACGCCATGGGAGTGTCCGCACGAGGCTGGGCACGTACTTTGCGAAGATGGTCACGCGCGGACGCGGTCGGCCATCGCGTCCGTGTCTTCGTGAGCGTGCGTGTACTCGGGCCTGCCCCTCGCTTGGAAGGAGAAGCCGCGGAGCGCATATACACACTCGGCCCTCGTACGTCCCTTTCTCGTCCATTCTTGTGCTGCACGCTGGCCGGAATTGAAAGGTGGTGTAGATGTCTTCGTGCGGCACTTCTCCCCGCTTGCGACCCGCCTCACGTCCGTACGCTCGTTCAAGGCGAACCGTATACAGCTCGCCGGGCCTGTTCCCGCTGCACTGCGCCATCGCTATGTTGGCTTCGCGCCCTTCGTCAAGGCGATGTTCCGCGCGCGGGGCATCGAGGGCATTATCCTCAATCGCGCCCTCCACCAGCAACACCGTGCTATATACAAGTGGGACAAGTACACTATGTGGGACGTCGTCGATAGTAGCAACATATCAGAGGAGAAGCGTGAGGGAGAAGACGAGAAAGCTCGTGGGGAAGAGGCGAGTGAACGTCCGGACGAAGCATTCGCTAGGAAGTTCTTGGAGATGGCAGAGTACGGCACAGAGGGACGCATATTTACGTACGTGATCATGCTCGACGGACAATGGCGATTCACGGTACGCATCCCGTTTGTCTGCTCCGTCTCCAAACTCCCCTGAACGCATCCACACAGGAAACCGGCGAAGAGTTTGCGATAGACCTCCTCAGCAAACACACCATGCACGCCGACGTCTCGCTCGAAGTCGCATACAGCGGCGAGTTCTTCGTCCGGCCCATGCGCAAATCGCCCCACTCTCACCCCAACATAGACGCGAACGGGTCCCAATCCAAGTTCGAGCCCGAGTCCGAGTCCAAGCCCGAGGCGCACGCCCTGCCCCCCTCCGAGTTCGAGCTCGTGATAGACAACGACTCAGGGACGTACCGCCCGCGCAAAGACCTTCTCTCCGTGCTCCACGCGTACCTCGCGCTCCCGTCCAACCTCGGCGCGCTCGGCCGCGTCCGCGCGATGGACGGGTTCGACGAGAGGCTGAAGGGGTGGAAGGCGCAGCGCAAGGAGGAGAAGAGGCGGGCGCGGTACGGGAGAGGGGAGATGGACACGGATAGGGATAGGGATAGGGATAGGGACGAAGGCGGGATGGGGAGGGGCGTGGTGCGCCAGGCTAGTGTCAGTTCGATCGGGTCGAGCAGCTCAGGCGACGACGACGACGAGGCTGTCGCGGCTCTTGCGGAGGAGGCGGCGAGGGAGAGGGAGAGGGGGAGGAGAGAGGTGAGTGTGGATGAAGATGGGGCGTTGCGCGAGGACGCACAGCGTGCGGAGGAGAATGGCGATGGCGATGAAGCTGCGCGGGAGGAGACACGTCGTGTGGAAAGGTCGCGGAGGGGCACCTGACACCAGTATGGTGGTATGGCATCTTTGTCGTTGGTGGATATATTCATTGATCATCGTGTGACTATAATTCACGAAATAGGGTAGCATGCTACGGGGTCCAAGTTCAGAGCTACGCGAACGTGCAACAGCGCAAAATGCATAGGTCAGCATCTCCCACCACACTACTGGATCACTAATGTAACGTTCTTGAATTCGTACAGCGGACTCGCACTCGCCTGCAACGGGATACAAACCAATTTGTTAGCCTGATACAATCCCTCACCACATACACAAATACGATCACCCATAGGCAAACCTCCAAACAACAGGCACACACACACGGAAAACACGAAAAAGGAACTCACCCCGACGAGCGCAAGATGCACCACGCCCAAGCTCACCTGCCCCCCGCTCCGGAACGTCTCCGGGACAGCGACCGAGAAGTTCTCGTGCGGGGGCTCGCCCGCTCCCGCGCCGTCGCGGTACTGCGGGTCGTACGGGCCATGGTAGACGACGGAGCCGAGCACCCCAGTAACGTTCTGCTCCGCGCAGGTCGTGCTGCATGGCCAGAAGCCGATCGCGATCGCGACCTCTTGTGAGCCCGTCAGGGTATTCTGGCGGTCCGCAGAGGAGCGGATGAAGTGAGTTTTCAGGGTGGGGTGTTCGGTTTGGGAGATGCGGAGACGCGGGGACGTACGGGTCTGTTAACTTGGACGGTGATGTTGTTGCCTGGGGCGACGGGGGTCATGTCCGCAGGCGCGCCGATGACGATGCTCTGCGCGGACGCGGAGGCGGCCAGGGCGGCGAGTGTGAGGAAGCACTTCATTGTTTATAGCTGGACGTGTTCACGGAGGTCCGTATGGAGGAATGGCTTGAATGTCGTTGTGTCGCGGACGAGGGGCTACGAAACTGACGGACCTAATCCCCTGGCTATATACATAAACAAACGCGGGGAAGTCAGGCGTATATCATATAACTGCTGTTCAAGGCAATGCACCGTAGTCACAGCTAGGGACGTCATATTCGCATGCAGGGGAAGCCGCACTCGGCGAGGTGCCATGAACTCGTGAAGAAGCAGTTGGGCGCATGATGCAGCTTGGGGAGAGGTGGAACTCTGTATTGTAGAAATTGGAGGAGAAGGTGGTTCTCGTAATGCGAAGTGGAGCGAGAGAGGCATATGCATCGCAGTTGCCAGCTTTTCTGCCGTCTGTCCGAGTCAGTAGAGATTGAGACGCTGTCTGGGAGACACTTTCCGAACTTCATGTGCTACAGATTTGTTCAGAATAGACCTGTAGCTACGCGCTCAGTATCAACATGAGCACATATGTAACTTGAAGGTCTCGTAGATATACATATGCATGAGGCGAAGGACTCGATGCATTGAAGCTTACTAGGGCGGGCGAGGAGCCATTAATGTGTAACGTGAGCCATGACGTCATCTTCATCATTGACTTCTATGTCCAGTTTGCAATGTCATCCACATGTACTCTACGGTCCGCCATGAATGAGCTTGACACACTCAATTGGAAGTCAAGATCCAGTCACAGATGGTACTCACATCGTCAGGTCCGACTGTTCGTAACTATAGAACCGAAAGCTGCTAATATGTTTACATCGTGGTTCGTATCCAGCCCTGCCACTGGTAATGTGCGACGTTTCAAACGAGTCCAAATAGCCCTGATTCATGTTTTGATACCACCTCACGACTTCAGGTTCAGCGTAACGTTCGCTACTTCCAAGAACGGCATCTCAGCAGCCTATTCACCCACAACCAGCAGCATCAGTGTCAATGTCAATTACAGCAGGTCTTTGGCGAGACACGCTACTCACCCCGATGAGCGAAAAGTGCGCGACCCCAAGGCTGACCTCCATCGGCGGCTGGAAGTACGGCGGCACAGTCACGGTAAAGTTCTCGTACGGAGGCCGCCCGTGGTCAATCAGCTGCGGGGAGTACGGACCCTTGTAGACGACATTCCCCAGAGCTTCTGTGACGGGCTGGGCTGCACAGGGGCTGTTGGGCCCACAAGGCCAGAAGCCGATCGCGAGAGCGACTTCGTTGGAGCTGCTCAGAGTTAGCTGTGCAGAAATTGGGTTAGCCCCTGACAAGCCCCGCATTGCATTGACTTCAAAGGAGGAGAGGGGGGAGGAAGGGGGAAAGAGTATAAAGGACGCACAGGTCGTTCAACCGTGACGGTGATGTTCTGTCCTGGCTTGATGGTCGTCCACGGAGCGGGCCCGCCGATCTGTATGCGCTGGCCGAGCGTGTGGGCGGCGGACGCAGCTAGGACGGTAACGGTGTAGAAGAGCTTCATGAGGTTGGTTTACAGTTGGTGAGAGCGTTCTGGCAATAGGTTGGGTAGCACCCACACTCGATGAACGCAGAGCCGAAGAGCGAACTTCCCGCCTTATATGCGTTGTTGCAAAGGACTCGGAGGCTCGAGCGGTCGAGGATCAATATTGATTGTCACTGCGGGGTACGGCGTACGGCCGACGCCCATCCTAAATGACGTTTCGATGCATGGAACGCACGAAGCGCCGCAATATTGAGGCAAGTCGTGCCCGTGAACCGGTCTGCTGAGGCCGTTGTTGCATGGCCGTGGGGAATGATAAATTAAGTGGCATGTCGTGGCCAGAGCCGGACAGCACCGGAGATCTGGGTGGTGGTACGGGTGTTCCCCGTCGAGTGACCGTCGAAGAGGTCACGGACGAAGAAGGGCCCTGGTTCGAGGCCCGTGGCCGTCGTCGCTGCACTCATAGTACGGGATCGTTGCCCGTTCAGAAGGAGTCGACCTGGACTCGACCGCCGGTCTGCTGAGGCCGTTGTTGCATGGCCGTGGGGAATGATAAATTAAGTGGCATGTCGTGGCCAGAGCCGGACAGCACCGGAGATCTGGGTGGGGGGCACGAGGCTGGCCATGGAAGGTTGGCGCCGTTTAGAATTTTGAGTTCGGGGGAAGGTAAGGTCGAGGACTGGCGGGGTGAAGGTGTCTCGGTCCTACATCCGCTCGGTTGTGGGATGCGTAGATGCTCCGCCAGCAGCGCGCCCGCACCAGGCGGTATCAATGGGCGCAATAGAACGACTCACGAGGTGATCCTTAGGCTGTTGTACATGACGTATAATCCCAAAGTATCATGAAGTTGGGTCATGGTGGTCCGGACTATGTTACGCAGTTACGATTGTGCAAATTCCCAGCTCTAGATGCAGGACTGAAGATGAGCGAACGTCGATTGTGACAATCTGCATACTTTGCAACATGGTAATACATACTACTCTAGTGCATATGGGAAAACTCACCGCTTGTTGCATCAAATCCACAAGAGCTCGAGTGGACTCGGATGCACTGGCAAGTGAAATAAGAGAACGTTAGCGTTCTCACCTATTGCAATATTACATACTTAATTGTAAGCGACAGCACGAGCGCTTCACATCTCACGCAATGTTGCCGCAGCAAGCGGTCACGACTCGGCGATGCGGCTGGGAGTCGACCCTCATCTTGCTTTAGCTTCAATGCTTGCCACTGCCAACACTATCGGTCATCACTAACTATGCCATCTCCTGCTCTTCATATTTATCCCTCATCTGCTAATGAGCGTGCTTTGGACTCACTCTTCTGGTTGCCCCGCTTCATGTTCATCAAGCGCACAAATGAAGGCATGACTGGATTCAGTATGGTCGTCTTTGCTCTGGGGTGCTTTCCTTTAGGCGGCGTCGCTCAAGGGGGTAAAATGTCACCGTCTATGGCGATTAATAGTACGTGTCAGTTATGCTGCTCTGAATGACATGCTAGCACAGAGCTCTTCCTCTTACTGCATTCGGGGTGGAATACACCTCGTCATCAGAACGCGAGATCTCATCGCACACGGGCTCTTACGCTTCTCCGGGTCAGTCTAGAGCTCGATAATCCGAGTCTGACGATGCATCGTCTGTGAAGTTTGAGTGATACTCATTGGCGAGCTCTAGCGTAAGGGAAGGAAGGTTCAAGCAAGGGTGCGAACGTTCCCCATCGCCTATTCTTAGTCTTGGTCTACGAGAATGCGATCGCGGAGATTTTCAGTCTCTTCAAATTCGGGCGCGATGGCCGATGCCGAAGCATCATTCGTTACGGTTCCAGCGTATGTACCGTAGCGAGCTTGGTCACAAATTAAAGGTTCGCTTGCCATATCTCCTTATTTACATTCGTTCTAATCTTTCGAGCCAGACAATAGCACCGATGGCACCCGCATTGACAACGTCTCTCCTCTCCATCACTCTCCCCGTGGTACCCTCAAGGAGACATTTAAGCGCCTTCCCGCACCGGTCTTGTAGACTCTCTCGTCGGTCCATGGCAGAAAGCACGTTCAGGTTGACTTCAAAGTCTCATAAGTATCTTGTGATCATATCCGTTGAGTCATCATGGTCCCGTTACGGGCGAGCAGTCTGCACGTGTGGCCCGCACTCTAGATGCACGGAGAGCCTGTACGCGTCTTGTCCGTCAACCTACTTAGTGGTAGATGACAATTGGTGAGGTGGCCTGAGTGGTCGCTATGCTTATGTATTGGTGTGGGGAGCTGTTCACGTCGTCGATCCCAGATTGAACCTCGTTAGAAGCGACTGATTTGGTGAGTCTTGATATTGAAAGACACCAGACAAAATTGACCGACGTTGCATACGGTACATTTGTATAAGGCACGAAATTGTGCAGGGATCGTCTACACTGATGAGGTGCGACTCACTCATTTGATGCTATCGCCGTCGTGTTTCGCGCTTTCCATACCACTCCCGGGGGACGAAAGCTACGTTGATGAAGTCTACAATCATTTTAGGAAGAGATTCCAGGTCAGGCCAAACTGACCTGAAAGTGCACAGATTTGGACTGGAGTTCTAGGAGCACATGCGCGTGTAACGGCACTATTACACGATCGAGCGGCATTGAACGTTTGAACTCAAGATCTATACCTTGTGATCCGATGAGAGTGGCGCTGGCTCTGAAATTGGCATGCTGATACTGCCCCTGAGAACCCAGTCGGAGGAGCGGACGCACTCTATCTTAGCCTATATATGTATACAACATGGGTGACACACAACAGTAAGTGCGTCCGTACTTCCGTGTGTGCTCATGCCTACTGCCCCTGTTGGTGATAATGGCATCGTCCTCTATTATGAGGACTGTGGCCCTCCGGCCGCGTCTACCGACTATGTCACGCTCGTCCTGATTCACGGGACGTGCTTTCATGGTGGTACGTGGTGATCCGAGTTGCGTTTTTGTTGGCTCAAAGTCTAATCTCCAACTGTGTCATAGCTGTATACAGGCGGATGAACCCTTATGCTGCTAAGCACAACCTTCGTCTCATCCTGCTCAACATGCGCGGGTACCCCGGTTCCGCCCCGTACTCCGCAGAAGAGCTTGAGAGCCTCGAAGGCAGTCCTGAGGCTCAGACGACAGCGCTGCAGTCCCGTGGCGCCGAGGTTGCTGAGTTCCTGCGCTGGTTTGTCAAAACAGAGAACATACCACCGATACAAGAGGTCCCCACGAGTGGTAAGCTCGTAGGGGGTTTGTCGCTCTTGTCATGGTCGGGTGGGAACGGACCGACGCTCGCGATGTTTGCGCACGCGGACAAATTGCCCGAGGAGACGAAGGACATACTGAACAAATACCTGCGGAGCTTCGTACTCTACGGCGAGTGTCCCCGAACATGGCATCGAAGTAGCGCTTTGCTCACCCGTATAATGTAGATCCGAGCAGCACTTCAGTAGGCAATCCGCCCCCTCCGGGCCTCAAGAACGTCAACATCGATCGCTCAACCCCAGTAGAGGATCAAGCATATCAGTTCGGCCTACAAGTCGGGTCCTACTACCCGCCCTACACGCTTCCTGACCACCTTCTCGGCGCAAAGGCGCTCCTCCACCCACCCCGTCTCGCACTCCAAGACACTGCCGCCTCCGCGCACGAGCCTCTCAACCCCAAGTTACTCGACCCCAAGTTCGCCCCCACCACCGCTGAGCCCAAGATGTCCATCGAAGAGTTCAGGAGCATGACACACCCCGCCATCCTGGACCGCGCGCAGCACGCGATCTGGTCGCCGCTCATCCGACAGGCGTTCGCGGCGAACGTCGCGCGCGCGCTGTACGACTGCCGGCTGGAGAGCCACGACGGGAGCAGGATGCGGAAGCAGGTGTGGCCTGCGGTGCGGGTGCACGTCGTCTGGTGCGATATGACAATCGGCGAGGCTGCGTGGGGCGCGGCGGTGGTCAAGTGCGGGTATGCGGAGGCGAAGCCGGAGGGGAGGAGGCCGGTTGAGTTTCATGTGGTGGAGGGCGCGAACCACTTTGTGAGTGTCTCATTCTCATAATTTTGAGTGGTCTGCGCGGGACCAGGTTATTGACGTCGCTTGAAGGTGCATTGGGAGGAGCCAGAGAGATTTGTGAAGCTCTTGGCGGAGATCGTATGAAGATGTGCTGGCTGGCGACACTTCAGGCAAATGTCACGATGTTTAGGCAGTCAGTTCTGGTCCCTGTGCCATATCTATGCACTTCAGGATGACAGCATTGGACACGATGCGGTAATGATCCTTCTATCCCAATCACGCACATGGTCGGTATCATGGGCTCTGGAGGGAACTTGCGGCGCCCGTTGACCCTCACGGGCCCCTAGAGCTCACGCAACGTTTGGCTGATCTCGCGCTCTGTTAGCTTATGAAGCAGATCCTCAAACCAGCCGAGCAGAGAAAACCATTCAGGGCTATGCTTACAGCTCCGTCTAACGAGGACGGCGCTATCCCGTCTTGTGAAGATACCCATGCACTCTCGGATAAGGACTATACGACTCTCATCTTAGTCCACCGGACGGGCTTCCATTGCGGTATGTCTTGCACTCTCGTTGCATCCATCGACGTTCTCACCTCTCAAAAACCCATATTGGCTTCGGCGTATGGGCTCCTTCATCGCAGTGCACAGGCTGCGTTCACCCACAACAAACCTGCATGGTTGTTCTTGATCGAGACCTTAAAGACGCGAACGAACTTGACGATCTCCGAAGTCCGTTTCGCGAGCTACAAGAAAAGCGCTTAGTGCCTGCGCAAATGAGCTTGCTGCCTTCTTGACATAGACGATCAAGGCAGAAGGCCTCCCGCAGATCCGCCACATAGCTGCAGGTAACGTCCCTGTAGGAAGGATATCGCTTCTTTCCTAGTATGCAGGGAAACGCGACGCAGCGGGACCATGGGTCTGTTCGCGTACGCTTACGGGCTCCCCGGCGCAGCAAAGAAGCTGCCAAGCAAGTATTGACGTAGCTGCATGGTGCGCCACTTTTTCCACTGTACTTCCAGATAGGGCGAGTTAACCCACCGGCCGTACAGAACCAAGCTTAGCTTTGACTGGAGGGCCGGTTCCAAAGGATGACAGTAAGATCAAGGCCACTCGTGAGCCTTCCATGTCGCTGGATGACCTTGCCGTGGCCTTCTCCCTCCGAATCGGAAAATGGCCTTCTCTTCACGTTGGCTACTTCTATTGAACTTCTCTCTCTAGACCTACACGAGATGCCTGGCACTTCACCAGCGGTCCGGGTTCGTCAATCCCAAGTTCCTGATCACAACCACCACAGCGCGCGGATTACCTCGGAAGAGTTGTCAGACACGGTTCTTCCGCACGTCATCGACACAGATGGCTCGGGGAACCTGCATCGGATGCCAAATCCAGAGGTCCATAGGGTGAATGGGGAGAGGGGACTTTTGGGTGGGCGGTCCAAGAGCGGAAACGTGGTCGGAGAACTGTGGCCTGTGGTCCGTGTCTACGTCGTCTAGTGCGAGATACGCGTGCAGGTGACTGAGTCTGGACTTCTGTGCTAGTACTGCACGCCGAGGCGCAGGCAGAGTGGCGAAGACCGATGGAGCTGTAGGCATCCCGTGAGTAGTACTGAGTACGTGGCGAGTCTTGACAAGATATGATGTCATTGACTTACAATGTGCTAGGTGTCCTTTTCGGGAGTGCGATGTTTGTGAAGATGCTATAAGTAATAGTCGGCATTATGTGAGGCTCAGTCTGCATCTCCATTTCATATATTGATATCGATCGCAAATACAAATCCGACAACCCGAGCCGGCTGGTGATATACCGGACACAGCCTAGGCATGCAGGCATCCTTCGTCATTAAGCGTCGGAATGGAGCGTATGCATAATTACTGCTGTGAGTTCTGCTCAGCCTTATCGGGTGTCGGCTCTTCCGGACTGTACAAGTACAATGGGCCGGCGCTTCTAAGGAAGTCCTAACCCTAGGTGAGTCGAGATTGGTATGTTTTGTCCAGAGCTTATGAAGGAAGCGAGACATAGTCAGCAGGCGGGGCCCACGGCGGACGCATCGGAAGGATCGATGCGCTCTGCTGAAGCGTAGAGCGCCGTGAAAGAGAGGTCGGGGGCAGGTGAGCAGAGGAAGACTGATCTGGGATTGTTCGCAGATACTGTGCATTCCCACTGGCGGCTTCTCCATTCTACGGTTCCTGTGCCGGACGCCTGTCTCGCCGTCGTCTCCTCTGCTTTGTCTCCGGCGGGAACAGGCCCACAATAGGTCCGCTCCTTTTTCTCCATTTCGCGCAGGCCCCTCGCCCGGCTCTTCCCAGCCACATCATCGTCACACTGCCTCCCGTCTTCGTTCGCCTGTACAAGTCTTCGTCTCCCGCCGGGCCTCTGCGCGCACACATAAATACATAATGCACTTTCCCGCCCCCGCGCGGCGCGTTCTCTTCCCCTGTCCATCCTGCAAACCGAGGGAGTATGCCCTTCTCCTTCAAGCGCGCCCGCCAGCAGGAGCCCGCCGCCTTCCCTCGATCGATCCTCGATGCCGTCAAGTCATTCTATGCCGCAGAGTGAGTTCTGCGTCCTCAGATGGCCCTGATCGCGCGGCTGACCAGCACTCGCTATGCAAAGGAGAAGGGAACCGCATTCCAGTAAGTTCCTTTCACCACGTCACGTTTCTGCCTTTGACTTTCTCGCGCACAGAGCCACCAAAGCGTGACCGCAGGCCAACCACTCATGCCCGCGCGCACCACAACGTTCATAATGTGGCACGCCAGCCGGTCCGTCGCCCACATCGCATCACACAACTCCCAAATGAAGTCCTCGCGCACATCTTCATCCTTGGTGCAGAGGACGATGTCATGTTCCCCATCACCGTCTCTCACGTCTGTAAGGCCTGGCGATATACCGCTCTGCATACTCCAAGACTGTGGCGGCGCATCAACCTCGACGGGAGCCTTGTCATGTGGAGCCACCGGATACACCGCGCGAAGGCATGCACTCTCGACGTTCAACTATGCCCGCGGAGCGCGATGTCCCATCTCGCGTACTACAACCACGTACAGCTATGCATGCACCTTGCCATTCCACAAGTCCACCGATGGCGCTCGCTAGAAGTCCGCTTCACAGGCTACGCACCGTTTCTTTGGAATGCCGCGCTATCCCCGTGCTGTGGGCATTCCCCAGCTATCGAAGCACCGGCCCTGCGCGAGATTACGCTTGTCTACCCTGAGAACGACGACACGAAGGAGTTTGCGCTCTTCAATGGTTTCGCGCCTCGGTTGCGTCGTGCAACATTACAGGGGATACGCTTAGCATGGACTCCCCCTCTCTTCCAGAACCTCACGTATCTGGACTACACCCACCACGGGTTCACGCGCGGCGCTCAGGCCGCGTCTGAGGTGCTCTACATGTTACAGGTATCTGTCGGACTAGAAGAGCTGCGTTTGGCCTTCCCCTGGAAGGGCGATACCGCGTCCCGCTACGCGCTCTCCGCATCATTCTCGCGCGCGGTCCATCTACCGCGGCTACGCAAGCTCGCGCTGTACATCGATGGCCCTGATGTTCCGCCAGCGCTTACATACACTCTTCCGCACCTTTCCCTTCCCGTCCTGCGGTCGTTGTACCTTATGTCTCCACAGACGTCGCGGTACATGCACGCCACAGACGCGTTTCCTCACCTCCGCAACATCCTGAAGAGTTTCCCGCGTCTCCCTGCGCTGAGCCACCTGCACGTCGGGTATGCATGGATGGAAGAACGGTTCCTTGCATCACTGCTTGCGATGCTACCATATCCGGGTGCTCCACACCTCACACTCACTCTAGAAGGTCCGCAGGTCTCTCACCCGTTCCTATGCAATGCGTTGCGACATGTCGGGCGTAGACTCCGCGCCCTCGCGTTGGTTGGATGCGACAAGCTAACTGCCGAAGCCGTCCTCGACGTGCTCAACCGGCTCAGCGGCGTGTACCTGCAAAGTGCCGCCGGCACCGTCGCCGCGATATCTGCGTTGTACATCCGGGACTGCAAGGTGCTTGATTGGCGGTCGCTTCAGTGGCTGCCCGCGGTCGGTATCGCGTTGAAGGTGTGGGAGAACGGACGCGAGGTCGATATCAGGTACGCCCGGGCGAGGAAGAAGGCGCGCTTCGTCCGCTGACCTGCCAGTGCTCGAGGTTCCCGTTCGTTTTGTGTGTGGGCAGCGTGTGCTGACAATTCTTTTTGTTTCGGTTCTCCTGCTTCGTGCGATGTGCGGCTATTTGCGATGACAGGCCTGCGATTCACTTGCACTACGACTACATGATGACATGATCTGACACGACACCGGACAATGGCTTCGCCTCGTCTTCCGGATTTGTACGGACACGAGTACGAAATGCCCTTCTGATCTCAACACAACCTATCATACTATTTGCCGCTGCTATTGGTTGTATGATCGATCTTACATTGTACAGTGACCGTACATTGTATTCATACATCCTCCAAGGCTTACACACCACCCTTCTTGCAACCCTCGCCTCCGGAAGACCTACCAACACAACTCCTACAGTTAGCTTGATTTATCATATGTCTACCCTACTTATTCTAGTTTCAGCTACTTATTCTAGCTTCAGCGGACGAACTGGGCGCTCTGTACATGTAAATTGTGTAGCACTTACTGTTCCTTGATTCCCTCGGTGCTTGGATATCTTACGCAGTAGAAGGATTGACCATCAGGTAGCCGCCATCAACGGAGATCTCCTGTCCGTTTGTGTAGCATCCAGCCGGAGACGCAAGGTAGATCACCGTCCCGGAGATCTCTCCCGCACTGTGGAAAGCGGATATCCGAGTGAGCGAGCAGGTGTGAGACCGAGACGGTCCGGGTGGAAAAGCACTTACGTTCCCGGCCTCTTAGCAGGGACAGGCACAAGCCCCTTTCCGACTCTGTCGACAAGTTCGGGGGTGATGTTGTCGTAAGTCATCTCCGACTCCCAGACCCCAGGCGCGATCGCGCACACGCGAACAGGCACGTTCTTGAGTGCGAACTCGGTGGCGAGCATCTTGGTGAGATGCGATGCGGCGGCCTTCGCGCTGTTGTAGGCAAACTATGTACGCAATTCATTTAGCAATCAACACCGTCACTCCATGAAGCCATCGAAGGATAAACTATGAATCGGAGAAGCCCGCGGATGAGCGGTAACGTACATGGTTCTGGGAGAGCTTGACTAAACCGCTCACGCTGGTGATGTTGATCACGGAGGACGTGTATCCAGGGACGTCCTCACTGCCCTTCGCGAGCAGTCCGAGGAAGGCAGTCGTGACAAAGAATATCGAGAAGGTGTTGGCATTGTAGAGGCCTCCCCAGCCTTCAAAAGACTCCCCTTCGAAGAGCGCACGCCCGATCGTCTCTGGAGATACGCGCTGGGGGGCATTTGAATCTGAGAACCATGGAGAGACGGGTCCGGTTTGGCCAGCGCTGTAGATTCGGGCGGTGAGCCGCAGATACGAAGGATGATGAGTAGATTGTGCGGGCGTACTTGTTCACGAGGATGTGGAGCTTCCCTTCCTTTGTCGAAATGACATCGCGTACAGCAGCAATGCTGGGACGATCAGTGACATCCATAGTCAATCTGCAGAGTACCGGCGGATCAATGTGACCAGGAAAAACCAGGTTGGTGGTTGACTAGACCAAATGAACGTACGGGATGATAGATCCATTCCCCTTGTGCTGCGATGTGAAGGTGTTCGCAGCCTTCTCCAGAATTTCCTTCCTCCGTCCGGTGATGTATACCTTTGCGCCATTTTCCGCAAGACCTTGCGCGATGTGCAATCCAATGCCAGTACCACCTCCTGTTACAAGGGCAATTCGCCCCTGAAGATCGAAAATCGTGTCGAGACGCAGAGATTCAGTCATACTCGCGCAGTAACTAGTCGCTTCCTAGTCAACAGGAGAGGCTGAGAAATGAGCCCAAAAGAATTATCAGCATGAGGTGTACGCCCTCTCTCTGAGGTTTGTGTACCTCCTTCAAACGGAGTGCCGGACCGTGTCATCAGGCGGGCAGCGGGTCATGGCAGAGCATTTTGCCCAGACTCGCAGACACGGGGCACGTCGGGTAATCGAGTAAAGAAATGCCGCCGAGGAAACGATATCGAGTATTGTAGTACTAAGTAGCAGAGGAGAGCCTAACGCGGCAAGTTCTCAGCGTGGTTCTCGGAGTTCAGATGTTTGATGGGTGCACTCAGCGCTTCCATTTCTCCTCCCACCACCACGTTCTCTCACCCGTCTGGCAGTAAGCCTCTGTATGTCCTCACATTCCCTATTCTCTTCTATCAAGCGCAAGCTCAGGTAGCACCAACCATTTTGTGCGAAAGACTGGTTTGCTGTCAACAGAAGGACCGGCACTGATAGTAATAACGAGCGATCCCATGACTATCCTCAAATTAGGACTCAGGGCCCGACGCGTACGAGACATCGCACCCAATTCCGGGAGCTACACGCTTGCTTCCCACCACAATGTCCGCCGATGCTCTAGCTTTTGACTGTGTCGTCGTTGGCTCTGGCCATGCGGGAAGCTGCGCAGCACTCGCAGCGCACGATGCTGGCTGCAAGCGGGTCCTTATCGTTGAAAAGTCGCCGCAGGAGTGGGTCGGGGGCAACGGCTACTTCACCGCAGGTGCACATCGCACCGTCCACGACGGACTGCGCGACCTGCTTCCTATCGTGACGAACGTCTCGCCCGAGGCGGCAGATTCCATTGAACTCGCTCCGTATACAGCTGACGAGTTTACGGGAGATGTCATGCGTCTTGGGAATGGCCAGTCCCATCCTGGCGTAGTCAAGGCCCTTGTGGACGGTTCGCGAGCCGCGGTGCAGTGGCTGTCTGAACGCGTGCACGTTCCTTTCGTCTTTTCTTTCCACCGACAGGCCTATCTTGTCAACGGACGACAGGTCTTCTGGGGCGGTCTGGCCGTAGCAGTCGACGATGGTGGGAAGGGCCTGATAGCGGCAGACCGTGCTGCGCTCAGCGCCGCGTCTGTGGAGACTTGGTTCAACACGGCCGCTGTTGAACTCTTGATAGACGATAGCTCTATCATCGGGCTCAAGGTATCCAGAGACGGGGAGACAATTACGCTCCGCACACCCTCTGTCGTTCTCGCATGCGGAGGTTTTGAAGCTAATCAGCGCCTCCGGGGACAATATCTGGGGCCGGAATGGGAACGTGCCAAGGTGAATTGACACAGACACATAATCTCCGCTTGCGGATCATACTCATCGCCTTTTGTCTGGTGATATTGGTAACGGCATAGGTACGAGGGACACCATACAACACCGGAGACGGACTCGCGCTTGCCCAGCGCGTCGGCGCACGGGTCGCAGGAGACTTCGCGGGCTGCCACTCCACGTGCTGGGATGCGAATGCCCCGGACAACCACGGCGATCGTGTGCTGAGCAATCAGTTCACCAAGTCTGGGTACCCGCTTGGAGTCATGCTGAATGCAACCGGAGCTCGATTTGTTGACGAAGGCGAGGACTTCCGCAACTTCACCTACGCCAAGTTCGGGCGCGAAATCCTCACTCAGCCCGGAGGATACGCGTTCCAGGTGTGGGATAGCAGGGCCGTCCCGTGGCTGCGCAAGGAGGAGTACGCAGACGATGTCGTCGAGCAGATTTGGGCAGAGACGATTGAGGAGCTTGGGGAGAAGCTCATCGCGAAGGGCTTGCAGGACAAAGACGCTTTCGTGCGCACAGTCAGCAGGTACAACGACGCGGCGTGCGCTTACAGAGCGGAGTATCCGGATATGCAGTGGGATCCAGCAGTCAAGGACGGTGTGTCCACGCAGTCTAACAGCCTCAGGCTTGAGTTGCCGAAGTCCAATTGGGCTCTGCCTCTCGAGCGTCCCCCGTATCTCGCCGTCAAAGTAACTTGTGGGATCACTTTCACATTCGGAGGACTCGCGATCGACCCAGAGACAGCGGGGGTCATCTTGGAGGCCTCAGGGCAGCCCATTCCTGGGCTGTTCTGCGCTGGCGAGTTGGTTGGTGGGCTGTTCTATAAGAACTACCCCGGAGGAAGTGGGCTTACTGGAGGGGTGGTGTTTGGTCGAAAGGCGGGACTAGGAGCAGCCCGAAGGTCCTGGCATGCCTTACAGTGCTAGGCATACGAACCCATGACAGTCTTATGCAGTCTCGCATTGATGATGTTCCGGCAAACTTCCATTCACACATGGAAAGGTTTGGCTGGGCTGGAGCAAGATATGTGTACTGTGTAAGTAAGCTTCGTCCAGGTAAGGTGATGTAACGTGTCTTACGTATATCTTATGCGGATGACGCTCTGGGACGTACAGCATTGCTTAAGACCTGGTAATGTTCCATTCCTGTCCGGATCTTTGTGGCACTTGCCACCGAAGTCAAACCACAGAGCGCCGGATATCGGTGTCGCTGGAGCTGACGACTGGCATGGCAGTTCTATCTAGTCAGCTATGTTCGCTATAAAACTATGATATGCCGATTGGGATTTTGGTATATGGTGCGACGTAGGTGATTGCTACTGAAACCGACGTCTGGCGTTCAATTTTACGGTGCTATTGGTTCTCTGCTGAGCAAAGGCTTGGAAGACGTAGTCGTTCTGGGTATCCGGCATGATCCGCACGGGATGTCAAAGTCCACATCGTTGTACAGCATCCTCGGCCGGTCGGGCTGGTCAGCGCTCCGCCTCCGCCGCGCTGCTCTCCAGTTGCCACTGCTATAAACCCCTCCTCTGGCTGGAATCGCGACATTTCAGAGTATCTGCAGGCACAGGTGAGCTGCTCTCAGGGTGCTCTCCGACACCTTTCGATGTGGCATGTAGACTGACATCACTCCATTCCCAACATTGGCTGTTATAAAGGAGAACCCTATGTTACCCATGCCACCGCGTTATATCTTCCCTCTTCAGTCTCAGGTCATGCCCATCGAGCTCACACACGAAATCATCCGCCATGCGTGGTTCAGCATACCCGTAGGTGGCGATCCCAAAGACTGGGGAGTCCGCTGGGAGTTCTTCCGCTCCATCTCTCTAGTCTCTAAAGCTTGGGCTGGGGTCATGGCCACGGTGGCGCTCAAGCATATCACCATCCAATGCGCAAAAGATTTTGCCTTCTACCGTCGTCTCATCCGGCGCGAATTCGGGCTCGACTCCAGCTGCGAGGACACGGACGGTGGCGAGCGCGTGCACCCGTCCGCGCGCGACTTCTTCGAGCGCTCGACGCTCCACGTTGTCCTGACGGACATCGACTGGTCCTCTTACAGCTCCTCGGGGCTTACGTTCAAAACGGACTATGTGCGCATCCCGTGCTACGTGCCCGTGTGCAGGTCCATCGAGGTGGTCATCAAAGAGCTCCCGTCGGACGACCGCTACATGCTTCCCTACCGTGCACTCTTCGAATTCCTATCACAGTACTACACGACACGCGAGCTCTGCCTGTCGTGGACGTACACCCACATCAAGCGCTACATTCTCCCGACAGACTGCGTGCGTGGCGTAACGTACCTTCGCCTGCACCATTATCCACGTTGCGTGTGTCACAACCTCGCCACTGCGCCCGCAAATGGAAATGGGAATGGAGGGACCGCCGCAGTGGCACCTCCCAATCCACCACTGCACCGACCTGATTGCTTCTCGTATTACCTCCTTACACTCTTCCCGGACCTACGCCACTTGCACATAGACACCCCGTACATCCTGAAGTGTTTGCAGACCCCACCTACTCTCAGACTGTTGACCATTGAGGCGCCCCCCATCCATTACGTCCAGTCGTTGGGCCAATTCAGTTCACTCATGGGATGGAACATCGTTTCTGCTGTCTCTGCAGGGCTATTGCGGAATACTGACTCAGACGCGCCTAAAAAAATCATCGTGAACACGGGTCCAAACGAGCCTACTGGATGGCGCCAGGCTCTTGCTGCTTGCAACAAGCACGGGGTTGAGCTCCAGCGCCATTGTGCATATGAACAGAACCACTAAGCCTGGCATCGTTAACAGCACTGACTAGTTGGAGTCTCTAGACCATGATATCCTCATCTGATCTGCACATCCTCTCACTAGTTGTCGTTGCATCTACCATCTGTCACTTGATTATCATATATCTCAGACATATCTGTGCATTTACCTCCGTTCATCGTGTCTGTGCTGTTCGCACTGTTATGACTTTGCTAATCGCTAGAATACAACATAGATGAGTAGTATAACGGCTAATGGATACAAGGACTGAGGATTATCTACTTCCACCACAGCATAGAGTGTGAAACTTTCATGAACGGCCTGTTCGAATAGAATGAATCACCAGCTCCTTGATATCGTCTGCATCGTTCAACTGTGTCCGAAACAGTCAGGATCAACCAGAACCGCACTTCTTGGGAGGAGAAACACACCTTGACCCCAATTACGACATTCCTATCCATCAGCACCGCACCATATGCATACGTCTCGAACGAGCTCATTTGCGCATACGGCAAGCTCGTCCGCACAGGCTCGTCAAAGATCCGATACTCCATCGCATATCCTGCCATAAGCTCCGTTGTCTCGCACTGGATTTGGCCGATTACCTTCGTATGTGGGTCCGTGAACGGGATGAGCACCGCATCATCGAACCTCGTGAGCGATGTGATACTGCCAACGACAACCTCGCCCTCGGGTAGCCAACGCGCACGCATCCGTCGTCGCTTCCTGCGATGCAGCATTGCGAGCCGGCGCACAGTGTGCGGGTTGAAGTCATACACGACAATCGTCGAGCGCGTCGAATCATCTTCGGTCGGGTCTTCTTCGACGGTGACGTAGCGTTGCCCGCATGTCGTCGTGATCCACCTGCTTGCGCTGAAGGATGTCTCCAGCCACCTGCAAGCGCGAGGCCCCCATTGCCTCCAAGGGATGCGCGGAGGACAGTCTTCTGGAAGTCCTACTTGAAACTCGTGGGTAGGGTCTTGAACTTCACTCTGATGGAGCGTTTTAGGACTGTTGAGAGGAGGGGTGGGAATGGACGGAGATGAGGAAGGCAGTCGGTCGGACTGCAAGGCGAGAAGCGAGGCGGTGTGCACGATAAGCGTGAGACACTCGTGAAATCCGTGGTCGTCATGCGTCATAACATTGAAAATGACTATGGCGTTCTCGGGGTTGAGACGGAATGGCTCGGACGAGCGGAATGCAGGCGCGTTTCTAGTAACAGTCGTCATCTTGGGTTCGGAACGGCATGTGATCTGCGCGATGGAATGCCCTCTTCCGAGACGAGGCAGTTGTAAGATGCAGGATGTCTGTAGATCGGCAGGGGTAACAATATCATCCGGGACATTGCCCACACGACAAAGCTCGATGGTGTTGTCTGCGCAATTCGGTAACGCGATAATATCGGGGGCGAGGAAGGTAAACGTCGAACAACTGGGACAGTTCGTACTCCTTTTCTAGAGGGTTCTCAGAAACACAAATTGAGAGCAAAGCGGATCATTGCACGAACCTGCAACTGTTTCCCGGACTTCCAGTTATAGACTTCAAATATCGCAGGTGGTGTCGTAAGTCGAGAAGGAGAGTGGAACATATAGCAGAGTAAGTCGCCAATGATCTCGATGCAAACGCTGCACTGCCCGGAAATGGCCTGGGGAGGGGACGGCACTGTTGCGAGGGGAATAACGGAATTTGAGGCGAGCGGATGGGCCAGCCCCGTGGAGAGCTGGATCAAACGTAGCTCGAAGATGGTATGACTATCCTCTGTTTCTCGACTTCATACGTGCATTTGAGTACGCGCAGTTGTTGGGATCAATGGGAACGATTGGAACGCACTCGGTGGCTACTGCGATGAGGTCGTGCTCCTGGACGGCTAACCCGACATCGACGATATGGGCTCCAACGTCAATCTTCTCCCAGCAGACTTCGGGTGAGCATTTAGAGACCAGGTTGCAGAGTCTTGTCCACCGAATAGTGTCTGCCCCAGACTGAGCACCACAAGTGGACTCGCCGAGGAGCAAAACGCCGTCAGTGAGGTCATATATACTTGAGGGGCTGAACGGTATCTGGATGGATGCCTGTTTGTCGAAGTCTAGGCAGGACCATGCAAATTCTTGTTGCCTGAGAAGCTTGAATTTGTCCGCAATGACCAGGGGTGAGTATGGGTTATCTTCGTAGCCTGAGAGTTGCAGCTGCATGGAGTACTGCAACGATATGCTGCTCTTGATGAGACGATCGAAAGCATGATTGACGCGTCTGCACGCGTTGAGATCAACGTAATGAAGGTAGGACAGGATGTGGAGGATGAGTTCCTGCGAGAGGTCGGGTAGAGACATGGTGGTTTGACGTAGAGAAGGTAGCAGAAAACTCAGAGTCTCGATCAGTTTGTTCCCATTCCACGTGCGTTAGCAGGTTTGGTCGGAACCACAGACGCCAAAGGGTCAAGCAATCACAGAACCTCGTTGGAATGCTATGAAAACAGGAAGGCTAGGCAGAAGGACGGACATACGATGAACAAGAGCAGTCAATACGGGATTGATAATAATACAGCAATGCGATGGTGGAAGGTCCGCAACTAGACGAAACAAACTATACGACAGTAGCGTACTCTATTAGCAAACAGTGCGAGGATATCCTCGTAGAAAATCTTGCCCAACGAGAAGAATACACACGTTATCGCACCCGATTCGCCTTTCCTATGTTGCCTTTCTTCCCTCGAATCGGTTGCGTTGGGCGGCGAACTTCGCTCATCTCGACCTCGTCATCCGAGTCCTCAATGACCTCAGACAGGGGCTTGGTCATTCCGACCTCCGTTTCTTTCGCTTTCCCCTTGTCCTTCATTCCCCCGGAGCCGTCGTCTTTCGCGCCTTCCCTCGTCGCGCGCTCCTGCATCCACTCCTCGCAGAGTTGAATTGTCCGATTTCTGAACACCTCCCGGAGATCCTGCTTGGGACTGGTATACCAGTCAAGGCTGTTTCTCTGTACAAGGGACAGTCCGTCTACAATGGAGGGTGAAGAGACGGCGACAGGACTTACCCGTATCATCTCAGAAGAAGCGACGGGATCCTGCATAAATGACTCGACGAACGCCAGCACAAACAGCCCACAGTCGCAGAAATTGTCCTGCATCGGAGCCTACAAATCCCGGTTGCATCAGCATCATCTCCATACCCCATGAGACGCGCTCACAAACCTTGGCAGCCTTGCCCAAGGCCATGCTGGTATCGTCGTAGAGGAATCCCTTCTTATCCACGGCCTCGTACCGCAAGTAGTTTGCAAGATGTTTATATACAGCCGAATGCCGGCCTCCGAGCGAGTCGAAGCTATAGATGTAGCATCTGTGCAGATTAGCCTACCGCTCAGTCCATAGCAACAAACATGCGAATACTCACTCTGGGTACTTTGGCACGACCGGTCCTGCCTCACCCTCATCACCTGCTGACGAGCCCTGCTCCTCCTTGGCCACCTCCTTCCCATTTCTCAACTCCGCCCTCAGGTCCAAAGGCTTAGACTCAATTTCAGGACTGCCGTCCGCGTCGTCTTGGACAGTGATTGGGTCGCGAGGGTACCTCGACTTCTCGCGGTCCGGCGGCTTCCCCTCCTTGTCGTCAACGTTGATCACAACAGGCACGGGTGTAGGATTATCGCTGCCGCTGCTGCCATCGTCCAGGTCCAGGTCCATCGGCTCATCCGAGATAGGATACTGCAAGTCCACACTCTCAATATCGAGATCGATTGTCTCCTCAATCACAAAGCCAACCTTATCGTTGGCTTGGGCCGCCGGTTCGTCTTCGTGCTCGGAAGGCTCGGTAATGTTGCACGACTGGCTGAAGCGTAGCATGTCGTCTACTTCCTGCCCCTCTCCCTCGCTCTCCCCCCCGTCGAGGACCATCCGATCCGGCGCGGGTTCGGAAGATCGCTTCAACGATCTGGCCGCGTCATTGTTCTCTTCTGGGGAAGGAGCCTTGTTTTGAAGGACGGCAGGCGTCGCGGCGGCAGACTCGCGCTTGCGCTTCAAGTTGTTGCGTGTCTGGGGCTTCTCAACCTCGGTTTGAGGTGGGGGCGGATGGAGCATATTCTCAGGGTTCTCGACGATCGCAAGATACCAATGGAAGCTACCCAGGCAACACAATGAGCAACAGTTCGAAGCCGTGCGCGGGCATACTTACTTCTCATTGATGGGCACAATGATGTACTTCTTCTTGAAGATGTCCACCTTTGACGTCCACTTGCGCACACTCTGGTACGTCTCGGCCACGCTAACGTCAATCTCATATTAACACCAACGTCGCCCCGATGTTATCGCTGCGGCACAGAAAGACGCACTTTCTCTTGCTGACGAGCTTCTTATAAAAGAACGAGTTGAAGATGTGCACCGCCTCCGCAAGTTCCGGTCGAGTCTTGCGCAGATCGTCCAGCCATACTCTACAAAGATTCAGCCTCAGACCATCAATGTTCTGCGCAGACAAGGAACGTACTTGAGCCCGAACTCGATGATAGTGTCGTTAAGATACTGCCCGGCATCGAGCCGCTTCAGATCGCCCCTGGTGATGTTGACCGCGCCGGTCCCGGAGAATGGATACACCAAGACCCTAAACCGGGTTAAATGTTAACAAGGCCGCCCATGGTGGCCACCGCTATGCTCACAACTCATCAAAATCAGGTGTGGGCGAGGTCCTCGCACTCCTTGTCGACTGTCGAGTCGTTCGTCGCTCAGTAATTGAAGAACCATACGTGCTATATCGAGTCCATGGGGTACGTGAGCAGAACAAAGCAGAGACAGAGGCCCATACCGAGAGGGAGGTGCGGACGCGGACGACCGTTCGGACGCTGGCACCACTGTTGTGCTGTCGTCGTTGGCTGGCCCAGTGGATAAAGGAGACCGTCGGGATGAGGCATTGGAACGCGTCACCCGAGCAGGCATCTTCATCCGATCCGCAGCAGTCTCGACCACCTGCCAGCAGCTTGCCGATGCTGCTCCTCTGCCTGAACTGTTAGCACCTGCAACAGAACACGATCGCGAGTTGGACACGCACTTGAGAACTTGGTGATCGCCTTTGATTTGATCCTTCAGTAACGCGATGAGATCTTTGTAACTACTACTGTTGATCCAGTTGGGATGCTGAACGAGGAATTTGAATGTGACGTCTCCAGGTGGCCGGCCACAGCCTATTCCATACGCCTGAGATCATTATGAACGTCTGACACCGAGGTGACCTACCGGGCTCGTAGAAGGGTGCAGTTACACCTCGTTTCCCAGACGGCTTCCTTGTGCGCAGTTTGAGAATAGCCACGGAGTCCCCCGTCCATTTAGTTAACGGATCAGTGAACTATCGAGGAGCAGACAACGTGAGTGCCACTAAGAACAGGAATCACAATGAGGCATGTCAACTGACGGTCATACTATCGAAGTCTCGATCGAGATGGAAGGTCCGTTCTGCAGAATGTGACTTCTTCTCCACATGAGTGCAGACTTTGAGTATGTGTTTGCTCTGATTCGGAATGTATTGCGCGAGGAGCCACTGGGGTTGCGTGTCATCCTGGGGATGGTGCATCTGACAACCTAACGACCATGCTTGCAACGGCAGAGGAGGAGGAGGTTCTGTTCGCTTTCTAGTGAACCCACTGGACGACGTGGCGAACAGATCGAGCTGGTGCTCGGGTGGATTCCGATGGAATTGACTTGAACTCCGCTGGGGACTCTAGGGACGTTGAATGTGAAGTAGTCAGGGCAACACAGTTGATAGTCACTAGCAAAGGATAAGACCTACCTTCTGATTCTTCCCCTTCATCGCAGCGACCTTGCTCTTGTGCTTGGGAAAAACAACAAAAGGCGCATCCTTGGACGAAACCATATTGAGTACCCCCTTCTGCAGCGGTTCTTCACCATGCTGTTCCCAGTGACTAATCTTCTCCTTGACGCTCCCCTGCGGTATGTGCGAGCGGCCGTTCGGGGTCACGAGCCTGCCCACAGTGGCGCCCTCCGCATCGAACCCCGACGCGGACTCGATATCGCTCGAGAGCGTGTCCACATTAATAACGTCCGGAGGCTCGCTACCCGCGCGCTGCTTCTGCTTCTGCTTCCGCCTTTGCTTCTCCTGCAATCGACGCGTAGAGGAGCCGTCTTCAGGCAGGCGATTCGGCCCACGCTCCGAGGGCCTGTCGAAATCATGTACAGCAGCGGCCGGGGTACCAGTTCTTGGGGCGTCCGAGGATATGCAGTCAATGGGGTCCGGAGAGTCGCCTTTCTTGGTCTCCCTTTCCTGCCGCTCCTCTTGCAGCTGAGCCCCCCTGGCGACCGGTTGACCGAGGTCCTCACCGTCGCTGACCGTTTCTGTGTCCGGATCGGAGGGTTCCTTGCCCTTGCCCTTCCCGATCTGCGTCCCGTTCGTGCAGGTGCCTGCACACACGATCAAAACTTCACATCAACGGACGAAACGAACACAACCACTTACCTCCTTGGGCGAAGTACCCGGACGTCAGATCCGCATCCCGCTGCGCGTGCCCGGTCTTCTGCCGCTTTGCCTGGTTATTCTGGGAGATACGGTATGTCTCATTTGACTGACCCTCGGCCGGCCCCGGCAAGGTCGTTCGCCTGGACGTGTGGTTTCCCAAGCCGTCGGAACCACCCCCTCCTCCACGCTTGGACTCGTTGAGGTTGTTTTTCATGCCTTTAGAGAAGGGGTTGGCAGCAGCACTTCTCATGTTGTGTGTGTCTCGTGTGCGAGAGGAGCCCTTGACGGGGACGGTGAAATGACGCAATGTCTCGAGGAGGAGATTCAGACGGGGACGACCTACTGCACTGGGTCTCGGGATCGGCGTAGCTGTCTTGTTCAGCCACACGCTAACACCCACCACACGCCTCAGCTAGAAGGATTGCAGAGAAATGGGACCACAACGTACCTCTTCGGCGTTGTCATCGACGCGGGCGCGTCCGTGTAACTTACGGGCCTCTCTGTACCAGACCCCAAGGCGCTTATGGCAGAGATGTCACGGCGGTCCTGCGCGAAGCTCACGGTGTTCATGCAGCAGCGCTAAATAAAGTGTCTTGCAGCGCGAGGGGACTCGAGCCCGTGCGAGAGAGACAGACAAGAGAGGTTCGAGTGGGATGCATGCAGGAGAGGGAATCTGCGCCGCCGCACTCGCAAGATCCTCAGGCGCATAAGGTGATCCACGTGAGACTAGCCGAATCGGGCAATCACGACCTGTGAACACTCCCTCATGGTCCCCCATCTTGCTCTGCTCATTGTAGGAACCCGCGAGGGATAAGTAAGGGTTTATTCTGCTCGTCGTAAGGTGTAAACGAAACCAATGCGTCCCAAGCAACCAATAAATGGCTCAGATGTTCGATTGTCGCGTGTCCGTTGATCCAGGGCAAGTGTGGAACAAGGGGTTGAGAAGGGGAAGAAGAGGAGTAGAAAGAACACGCCAGGAGCGCAGCTAGCAAATGTGGATTGTGGCACTACATATCGATCGTCGTCCGGTGGTTGTATACACGTACATGAATGCATTAGAGATCGTGCAGAGGTCGTAAGATGCGATGGGTACTGATAGGGTCGTGAGGCGTTGGAGTGGCACTAGGAGTGTGGAGGGACGTAGTAGCGGGGGAAACATGCAATCTATCATGAATCTAGTGCAAGTCACTGACAACCATCGTATGCAGAGTTACGGGGCCAAGTATAACCGGCTTGGTCCCATGTTGTGAAGTTCGGGTTTGAATATGCGGGCAAGTGCCTGCAACGAAGATGTCAATACACACTGACCAGTATGAAGCCTGGGGGTATTCTCACTGCTCGATGTAATCCTTTGTGGGGCGAGAGGGGGGATCGCATGATATCCCCTCGATCCCGATATCCTCACGCTGGTACACGCGGACGTAGTCGATATACATCTTTGATGGGAACTTCAGGTTCATGAAGTCCTGTTTCTGGAAGCCAGCTGCAGTAATGTGTCAGCGACGGGCGGAAATGAGAACCTAGAATGACACTCACGCGACATGCCCAAGTTGAAGATAATATACTATCATGCAAGTCAGTACGGCGCATCCGTCATGGCGGTAAAAGTGCGGAGGCTCTCACCATAGGCTCCTCCGGAACGATACGTGGACCAATCTGTACGGTGTTATCAGGCCCAATCGTATCCGCAGTCATCGTCCACGTCTTTTCGCCCTCCGAAAACCACGTCACGTAGCCTTCGTTGCGGTTGTCTGGGTTTGACCACCACTCGAATCCATAGGTCGCATACTGATTCCCGTCGTAGTTGTTGCTGTCGATGTAGGAGACGGCGGATACAGCCTGTTGGTAAACGCCACCCTTGTACGAGTTGAACTTGGTGGTCTCGGTGTCGTAGATGGGCGTCACGTCCGACGTATTGACAAACTCGTACTGGTAGTTGTACGGCGCAATCTGGAAGGACTGCGATACCTCGCCGAGCATCACACGCGTGTCAATCTGCGTCTCAAAGATATCGATCTCCGGCGTACCCCTCCCGACACTGGGCGCCGGTCCTGGGTGATCTGAGCCCGGACATGTGCAAGCTGAGAGCTTTTGGCCAGGCATGAAGCTTAATGGCGCGCCGTCGGGGCCTCCAGTCTGTACGATAGAGGGCTCTCCGTTGGGGTCCGTCTGGTTCGGGAACGTACCGTAGTCGCACGAGTCGTAACTGAACGGCCATGTTCCTTCGGTCGTCGCACCGTATCCTGCGCGTCCCTGCGGATATGTGAGATGAAGAAGCGAGGGAAGTTGAACACGCGATCCGTACCAGATTGCCCATTGTCCATGCGGCCGGCCATAGTCCCGGAGCGCGCGGGCTACCGGGCATACTAACCGAGACCTCGATGTAACCCGTAGTGAAGCAAAACTTGTTCCATCCCTGAAGCATCCCACTGCGGAAGTTCAGGTTGTGATTCTGAACCTCCTCCATCGTGATCACCAGCTTCCCATTCTCAGTCGTGATCTGACCGGGATCGTACCACTCGAGGTCAACGGTTGGCCAATAGTGGAGGTCGACTGCCTCCCAGTACGGATCATCGCCAGGATAGAATGTCCGTCCGTCTGTATTGAACTCGTCGCTGAATACCAGATTATACCTCTTTCCGTCCGTCCCTGTCCGCGAGAGCACATCGGAAGGAGTGTCCCTGTCGACTAAGCTGGGGAGGTTGGCGATGTCCGGTACCTGACCGGATCCGTTGATTCCACCGAGATTGAATCCGGCTGTCGGGGGAGGTTGGTGGATATAGTGATCGATGATGGGGTAGCCCGCGAAGAGGACGAGGAGGCCAACAACGATGACAAAGAGCATGGAGGCGTTCATCCACCCCCGGGAAGAGAATGGTGCGCAACTGCGGTCGAGGGCCGCATCCCGGACAGGATCGGGGTTGTGGAGCGCATCGTCGAGATCTGGGTCCTTGGTATCCCACATGTACGGGTATTGCTGTACAGTCGTCGTCGCTGCTACGGGTGCGGACGTCGTCGTCTTTTCATTAGTGGTGCCTACTGACACTTCGGAGGGAGTGTTGCTAAACCTGGAGTTGGCGTACATACGCGACCCGTTCGTCATCTGTGGGTCATACTGCGCAGAGATTGAGAAGGACGACAAGCAGCTTAAAACAGCAGCACGCACTGAGTAGGGTCCATAGCCTCCACCGATGAGCCCTGTAGCAACTCCCTGGGTTGTGTCGTTCTTAGAGCTAAGATGACTTGTAGACGCTCTTGGTTGACTGAACGCGGGCGGCTGTGGCGGTTGACTTGTGTAATTAGAGCGACTGCCCGATGGGCTCTGGGGACTCTGGGGGACGGCATAGTAGAAGTTTGATGGTGGAGGAACTCTACGAGGAGGAGGGGGCATGATGGTTCGTAGCAAGTTACGAGGACGGTGGAGGCTGATCCCGGACTGGGAAAGCAAATGTGAGGCGGAGGGGACTTGCGCCACCCAAGCTCAGGCTGCGTACGGTTCTATTTGAGGTGTTATGACGCAAAGGGCTATATGCACTGTGGGACAACGCCGGGATGTGTGCTGGATGTGTATGCACACGCGAAACGTTGTGGGTCGATTGGTCTTAATTAGCTGGCGAGGAAGGGGAAGGATTTGAGGCTGGTTCGAGTTGAGGGAAAGAGACAAGGAGCAAAACGTGCTGCGTTGCGGGGGGGTGCTTGAGCGGCTTCCGTGGCCGCCCACGCCTGCACGACTTTCCAAATTCCAACATCTTCCAGTTCTGGCGCCAGATGGCTGTGCTCTCGGCGTCTATGTCCCTCATACAGTTTCGAGACCAGCAGAGGGCGAACAAATGATAGCATCTACTTCATCATCCCAGTTCATAGAGGTTCACAGAGTATACGGATACTATACGCATGCACAATTGCTCTAGAGTCAGATGTGACCGGAATGTTGCAATACGTTCCGAGCCCTAGAGAACACGATCTATACTGCTACCTATAAGCCTTCATAATAGCGGAAGAGGCTCACCGTCTCGCCGGTGGACATCGGAGGCAGATACACAACAATGACAAATCCGCAGTTCATATGTAACTTAACCAGCACATGCTTCATGAAGGTTATGTGCTCACGAGTGGCCGTGGCTACCTCCGAGAAGGGCCGCAATGAGATACGGAGTGAGTATCCCCCCAATGATTAGGAACATCCTCGTCCGTCCATTGAGCTCCTCACCGGGAGACTGCGGATGGGCTAGCGACGGCTGTAGGACTGTGGCAACATACAGAAAAGAGCCTCCCTGTTTGTGTCGACTTCAGATGCGTTGAGTTGTCAGAGTAGATCATGTGGACGTACTGAAAATAGCAGCGCGATTCCTGGCCAGTGACTGCGCCCACTCGCCTCGAAGAACGATAAGAGAGTATATGAGACTAGCGTTCCTGCGGGGGTCGAGGCGCTGAAGATAGCTAAGTGCTTCTTGCACTGTGCCACGGGAAGTGAGGTAGAAAGGAGGGATGTGGTCAATGCGAGGGCGGTGGGTGCTGAAGGTTGGCACGTGAGATAAGAGCAGGTTACACAGCCAGAATTGCCTCAGCTGCTGACCTTTGTGGATTACAAGTAGGTTACACAGTCAGAATTGCCTCAGCCGCTGACCTTTGTGGATTACAAGAGCGAGAAAGACAACAATTGACAGGCCGGAGGGAACGATTGACTCTCCTGCGCCAGCTTCCGATCCCGACTCAGAGAGTGCCGCAGATCCGAGGGCGAGTCCATCTGCAAGCGCATGTACGACCAGTCCAAGAGTGAGTGGGTATGTCCGCTGTCGACTCTCTACGTCGTCCGATCCCACATGAGGTGCAGACCGAGAGGAAGACTCTCCCTGGTCGAGACCTTGCTCACGCTCAAGCTCGCCAAGTTCCACATCAAACTCCACGGACGAGACATCATCCGGCTTCGGCTGCCCAAGCTGAGACTGGCCTGGTGGGATGTGGGAGCCCGTGTGCGAGAATTGATACTCTACGACGAGCATGAATACGAATCCTGCGGTAAGGGAGAGAGCGATAGAGGATGTGGAGCTTCCTGGAGATTGCGCGGACGAGATCAGAGCCTCTACACCTCTGCGTGCGCATATACATAGTTTAGTTCACGCGTTGAGTCTATAAGAAATCACCACATACTTACTCGGGTATGACGATTCCCAGAGCTGCTCCGAGCAGTAATCCCGTGCCGAACGAGGTCAGTGAAGCCAGCGATGACTCTAGGATAGCATCTTTGTCAAGACAATTCTACACATAGAGCAATGCACACGTACTCGAGAAGGCCATGGAGAGAGGCAACATACCCGTCCCGAACGACGCCGCGCCGAGAAGGGCAGCCATGATGAAGACCGCCATAAATCCCGCCATATCGCCAAGGTTCCGAGTCGTGGTCGCTTACGAGTTCGTCGCTTCTAGGCTCTAGCCAAGTACAAGAAGGTTTGTGTAAGTAAAGGATACAGAAAGAATTTGCAGACAGCAAGGTTCGCCACGGACCATCATTGGTCTGGAATCACTGCGGCGCACGTCGTCGCACGACGATGACGGCACTCTGTACTGCGATCTAGAGCGCCCGTTCTATGTATTGTTACTGTCACTGTTATGTACTGTCACAATATCATAGTCCAAATCATGTAAGTATCCCACCGGGGGCATCGATGCGTGGGACAGCCTGTTACATTCTAATTCAATAGTTTTCTTTGCACAACTCTAACTACCATGAAACGCAATGTTATATAGTTGTCCAACAACTGTTACACTCTCCTTTTCAAGTGAAACAGCTGTGTAACAAGTTTCTAAGGTGAAACAGTTATTTGACCCGTTGTCCTATACTATCCAATGTCCATCTTGATAGGACAGGCTCAAACCGCTGGAAGACACCCAACAACTGATTCTCACCTAACGCGATCCTGACGTTTGGGTGGTTGAGCTGTATGTACGGAGTGTGGTTGGCAACTTGTTGTTGAAGTGAGTGGAACTACTAGTAGTATCTGCTTCTTGGACAACTTGTTGTGTTCTTTGTCGTTTCATGCATGGACTGATCGCAAACACTATATACATGCTTGTGCATATATATACATGCTTGTGCATATATATGTACTCACCAGGAGCCCTTCTGCCAACAGGTCAAGACTCAGTACTAGTGACTCCTGATGTTCATCTCGAGCAATTTGCTGTGTCGCCAACTAGTAGGCTGCTTTCCCAGATCGGGCAAACTTCGATTGCCTCTCAAGAACTGGCGCGATGCACCGAAGAGATCGTAGCACGAGGCTTCTCTCACGGATTCCAGTATACCGATGGCTATGATCTGTCTGCGCACCGTCACGGCTCGACGTCGCGCCCGATTATGTGAACTGGGTGAGGTAATTGCTGAGTACTGTACTCAGGACATCCTGAGCCATAGGTTGTGAACATCTATCTCACCATGAGGCGAGTCTATCACCTATCAATACTTGGTGCTCTACGGCCACTGGCAACGTCCCTTCCTAATCTTTCCACTTACCGCATCCATGAACTCTACGAGCATTAGCAGCACCAGTAGTGCCAGCTCATCCGCCGCCTTCACTCCCACCATGACCACGCATGCGACGCACACAGAGCCTCGGGACGCACACGCGGACGAGGACGATTCCTGGGAGAAGTACTACATCGTCATCGAGAGCCAGCATTCGCCCGTCGAGGATAAGGCTTCACGTTCAAGATCGGAATCAAGAGCCGACACCTCCGTGCCGCTTGCCAGGATCTCAAGCTGGTCACCACCAACTCTCAGTGTGTCCGAGCCACTTGAGGTGCGTCCTAGTGTTTGGGAAATTGCCAATGCAATGTCTTTGGATCATAACTGATCATACATGCAGCACGATCTCACAATACTGATCACGTCTCTCCCGACACAAACACCCTCTCGCCGCCCGCACCCGCGCAGAAGTGGAGGAGCATGTTCGGGTTGCTCTGTGTCCTGCTTGACTATATGCGCAACAACAACTTCCAGGGGCTCGCGCGCACCTCCATCCTCGTCTCACACGGTGTTATCACGTTTGACCAGTGAACTATGCAATTCTCATCCCGGGCACGAGCATTAAAATATGTTCGCCGCTTCCTGTCCGTCTTCACAATGCGACCGAGGTCATCAACTCATGTTGACGGGGGGGAAGCAATGCGGGGGTCTGGAGGAGATTGTGGTAGAGCAGGAGGATGAAGAACGCATTGGATGGTTCGACGAGGAGCGCAGTGGAAGGCGGTTCGGCCGGCTGCCCTCTCGGGCGGGTATCGACGAGTTCAACTTGTAGAGCGATCAACACGCTTAATGTGTTCCCGATGCAGTTCATCCGACTGTTCTCGCGACTCGCGAGCGATGTAGTGGCCTGTGCCGTGTGGGATGCATAATATTCACTAAAGGGGGACGGCGGGGCGCGTAGAGTGGGTCAACGGGGGCCATAAGCTCTGCAAGTGCACCGTGAGTGTCCTGCGCTGTGCTCTTTGGCTTGGTCACTCACGCGTATGGTAGGTCAACTCACTCATGATGATTGACAAAATAAGCTTTCGTCGAGTTGACGCTATTTACGAACTACTTTCGTCGGACAAACGGTGTTTCGGAGACTTCGCCGTGCGGCTGACGGAGTGCGAGCTCCTTCTAGCTTCACATATTGTGTATAGCTTCAGCTTTTTCGGACAAAGTATGAAGTTAGTACTTTTGTCTTCTGTTACATGAAAGTGACTGACAGACCTGCATTTTTGGTAGTACAACATGAAACACATTATGTATCCCGATCGAGTGGAACAACTTGAACGAGGCGTTCGCGCGGCTTGTCCCCCCGATGCCGAGCGGAGGACGGGAGACGACTTGCATGCCGCTTAGGTCAGCTTACCGGGGGACTCTCAATGTCGCAGGCCGCAGCCCGGCTTCCCTCGCATATCGAGGCGCACGGCCATCTCACCCCCGGTCCCCAGTGGATAGTGTGGCTTCGACGACTGCTTTCGCGGGAAGGACGGTACTGGCCTCTTCATCAGCCTCTTTTGAACCTCCTTATATGGGCAAAAGGCTGTCGGCCGAGGTGACGAGTGACCACCAGGTGACCACAGTAACAGTGAGCTCCTACATACATCGCACCGGCGATCTGGGCACAACAGGCGCACACGAGCTTAACCAAGCGCTCAATTAGCATCAATCTCCGGCGACATGATGGAATGCGGTGCTGCCGATCGGAGTGGATGTGTTGGTCCTCCGAGGAGCGCTCCGAGCCTGCACAATCATTATGGGATCAAATGGAGCGAAGCTTGAACGCGATGGTTGCCGTGTTCCTGCGGCGCGTCGGGTACCACCGTGAAATCCAGTTCCTAAATACGATGGACCACATCAAGACGTTCGACGAGGCGTCTCTCTCGAGTCCCACGTCGCGCTGCACTTCAGGGAGACGCTGTCAGGTACAGATCTGGCGTGTACTGCTCGTCAAGGCGGGGCATCGGCGTGACTGAGGTGTCTGACGCGCTCGTCGAGGACCTGGCGGGGCGTGAGATCAACGGAAGACAGAAGAGAACGTATGCAGGATCCCGAAGTCATTTGCGCGCAGCAGGTGGAGAAGTTGGCGTATGTGCATGTGGAGGAGGTCCTCAATACAAGCGAGGTTTTCTGGATAATTTTGCTCCGCTCCACACGTTCGTGTGAGACTTGCAGTTCCTCACACCGGTGACCTTGCATTAGCCACCATCTCATAGTTGTTATATCACCCCATGCAAACCTAGACCCTGTGTGCTACGTCTACAACATCTGGATGTGTTTTTTTCGCCGCTCGAGCACAAAGACTACGTCTTAGTCCATTCTGATCTCCACAAACTTGAATGGTATGTACGGAGGAGTAATTTATGGCCAGGCTCGGAGCATTGTGAACCTTGGGCAATTACACAGTCACTGGCATCACAGGTCTCAGAGACCCAGTCGTGTGACAGGAGATGAGTCGGGGAATGTTTGTCTTATCGAGGAACTAGCGCTAACGTGTACCGAGACCTCAAGCATGGATATGACCTTCAATCCAATAGACAGTCGCACAATATTTACGAGTGAGGCAGAGTGCTCAGTGAGAAATGGGACAACAACGAAGGTTGGCCTGGCTCGTGTCTGTTGCAACCTGAAGTGCGACACGTTCTCGTATAGCTCTATCCAGAAATTCGCATAAGCCGCCGTTCCCTGCATGCCATTGTTCTGAAAACAATAGTCCATTAGGTGTTGTATCCGCATACTCTTTTTGTTCATCCTCGGTTCCGGCAGGTCGAAGATCCAATGCGTGACAAAGGACAATTGGGAGCAGAAGAAAGGTAGCGACCGTAGCAGCGTGCCACACTGCTTTTGATATACTCGCTGGTCCTGAGTATGGCAGAGCGCGCTCCTTACTACCCACAGTGGATTGAAGATTGTCCCTCATGAGCAGTAGGGGATCGCCGAGATTCGGTACTGCAAGAGCTCGCAGTAACGTCGTATGTCACAGACTGCGACGCCTCATACTGCACATTAACAATCATCATTTCTTGGCACACACTCTTTTTGTCTCGCGTGAGGTTTGAGTATCGCAAACGAATGTTTGAAAGTCGCCGAACATTGGTGACGAGTAAATCGCCGGATGTGGTAATGCCAGCGTGACGCAAGACTATCGCTTACCAACAATCCTTCGTTGAGCCATTCATTCTGTTTTGGATTGCCAAGTAACCATCATAGCAGTAGGTGTGCATGTCAATTGTCCGAGACAGTGCTTTCACAAGTCCTTACTTCAAGCCTGTCATGAGGCTTAAATACCGGGTTGAATCCGTTGCCTGCCCCTGCAGTCATCCATCCCCTCCTTGGGCACCCTGCGCTCCCCGTTTCATTCACCATGAGCTACACCCCGTACACTGCGATTCACAATGACGCCGTGACAGCTATTCACACGTCTCATACTGCAACCCGCACTGCCGCTTCTAGTATTGACAGAACGCGGACAAGGAGAGCTATTGAAACCGGCATAGACGTGATAAGGGCCACTTCAGGTGCACTCATCGCGGCTCCCGTCCCAGGACTCGCGGCCGTGGCTCATTCAGTAGCGGAACTGCTCACAATAGTGGATGTCAGTTGGTACCATATGATCGCGCAATCTCATGACTGACCCGAATCCCATGGTAATAGCAAGTGTTGAGAAACAAGGCAGATGCAGTTGGTCTCCAGCAGTCTATAGTCGAGATCCTAAACCAATTGGAGGTGGTAGAACAAAATTTTAGGAAGGAGCGGGCAAGGATCCAACAGGGTCTAATTGAAAAGCTGGCAGGGTTGCCCAATCGGATTGGGGCACAGACTTTCACACTGCCTGACGACTCACATTATGACCAGATAGCAAGGGGATTGCGTACCATGGCAGAGTTTGTTGCAACAGCTGCCACCCTTAACAAATATGCTAATTTGGTCCTGTCATTATCAGGGAGCTTATTAACGTAAAGAAGCAAGCAGAAGAGCTTAGCAACCGAAGATTATCTCACCGTATCTTCCATAGCAATAGGGATAAGGAGCTTATCGAGGAATTGAAGGGCAGCATCGCAGAGGCTAGAAATAAATTTCAGGTACGTTACCCTGATGTTTCAGATAACTATAGTCATTGACATTGTTGTATTAGTGGGATGGAATCCTTAGGATGCAGACACTAGTTGGTGAACTCCTGAAGTACAGCCAGCAAGCAGGTGAGATACACATCAGGCTGACTTACTGCTTATGGGCTAATCGTGGCATAACTGGAAGTTATTCACCGCAATGAAGCAGGTGAGATAATTTACCTGTTCAATGGCTCACTGTATGCTAAGCATCACACGATTGGCAGCTATCCGCCACCAGGAAGCAGGTGAGATACACATCAGGCTGCATTACTGTTTGTGTGCTAATCCTGGCATAACTGGCAGCTCTCTGCAGACTCCAGCGTGCTGAGGGTGCTGACTACCGCTCTGCCGTGAATGAAATGAAGAGCAGATTTTTGAGCGGCACTCGAGTGGAAATTTTCAAAAAACTTGATGACTGGGTGCAGGGATGCAGCCCTGAATTCACGAAGAAGCATGTCTTCTTCCTCACTGGACTTATAGGTAGTGGCAAATCCACCATTGCTATGGAGTTTTGTAAGCAAAGGGCAACAAAGAAGGACTTGGGTGGGTCCTTCTTTTTCAATCAAGGGGTTGAGACACTGTCATCTACACGTTTATTCTTTACAACCATTGCCTATCAGCTTGCACATTCTCAGCAAGAATTAGGTCCTCATATTGCCTCTGCCCTGGACCAGTATCTTGCAAAGTCTTGTGATTCTGCACAACAGATGCAATATGCTTTCCATGATCTTTTGAAAGTACCCTTGCAGGCACTGTCAAAGAGACATCCTCCAATCTTTATTGTGGTTGATGCTCTTGATGTATGCATATCCCGTGAACGCAGCTCCGTGATTCAACTACTTCAGATGCTTCTTAACTGTGCCATGGAGGAATCCTCTCCACTTCGCATTCTCCTCACAGCATGCTCTGGACCAGACTCATACTATATACTTGAAGAAACCATCACTTCATCAAGGTATTCTAAAACTGTGTACCATTTGTGCCTGGAAAATCTTCATCAGCGGTCTGTGGATAAAGATATCAGTGCCATTATTCAATCACAGCTAGGAGCATGTCCTAAGAGTGCAGCCTGGATAAAGAATGATGCAAACATTGTCTCTTGCTTGACTAAGAGAGCAAATGGATTCTTCCTTTATGCAAACCTTGTAGTTGAATACTTGCTGGATGACCTGGGGAACCTTCAAGAACGGTATCAAGCTCTTTTCAGAAATAAGCTCCCATCTAGACTTGAAGTTCTTGATCAGCTCTATTTCACAATCATACAAAAAGCATTCTCGCAGGAGTTTGATTTAGGCAAAAAGATCTTGCAATGGAGTTTAATACTGCTGCAAAACCAGGATGGCATTTCCCCTCAAACAATACATGAAGTGACCACACCTTCAATTTCCTGCAAAGATTTTATTCGAGTTCTCACAAAACTCCGGTCTGTGATTCACTTCGATGAGCAGAATCCCTGTGCAAAAATACGCTTTGTTCATGTCACATTCCGTGACTTTCTCTTATATCGGTTCAACACTAGATGGGATATGGAGCAAACACAGGATGTATCAGTGAAAGATATTCATGCTAGCCTTGCCAAAGGCTGCATGAAGGTCCTACTCAACCATGCTCGCACAACAGGGCTTTATCATCGGGGCCATGATTATTCACAGTGGCAAGCCATTTCACATGTAATGTGTCACTGGCCTGATATCAGTCAACAATTATCTCTTGGCTATGCAGTTGACTATCTTGAGTACCACAAAACTATGAGTGTTGGCTCACACTTCTTAGACCATAAAGATCATAAAGACTATCAAATCTTAACTCAAGGAGAAGATCCAGTCTTGCTTTATATTCTACGTGCATGGGTGAAGTCTGCATCCCATCCCTACAAAATGCAGCCAATTTCTGCAATTTTTGCAAGAATCCTTTGTGAGAATCATACCTCAAAGCAGAGCCTTACATTGCAAGTGATTGGAGGTCGCATTAAGGGATTGATAACCTTCCTTAACAAATCACGGGTAAAGCTACACATGCTTTTTGCCACTGTACATAGCTAATTGAACATCTGAATGACAGCTGATAGCACCAATCCCAGAGATTCCAGATTTTCAGGGGTTCTGTTCTGCACTCAGGGATTGCCAATTGATGATAACATCAGGGGTCTCAAAGCAGCTATCACACTGCTCACCACAAGACACAATGTGGGCTTGCCATAATGCCTTTAAGTGTTGGTTAGTTTCAGGACTGGCTCCCATAATCCATGCTGATGCATTGACATCCTATTCAATTAGTTTTGGTGAGGTGGAAATCTTCTTGCAGGTCCAGTTGAGAGATATCGAATGCTACTACAAGAGTGCTCTGAATTCCCCCACCCAAAGGTCCCTTCAGGCTAATCTTGAAAGATTCATGGGTCTGTTATGGATCATGAAGCACTCCATTGATGAGATGAGCATTGTGTGGAGAGTAAGTTACATCTTTGTATGGAAACAGGCTTTCTAACTTGTGTGTGAACACAGAAATATCAAAAAGCCTGTGACAATTATAAAAGACACCAGATAGCAACAAGGAAGTGTGATGTGCAGCAATGGTTTGATGCATTTCACAAGCTCAAGCATGAAAAGAAATACCTCATAGTATAACACAATTGATCAGCTGTCTAAGTCAGGTGTGAACCTATCACAAAGGTGCGGAACTGCACTACATGTGATGCCTATGATGGGGTCCATGTATCTCAACCACCACCATTGTCATGCAATCTGGCCATGTGATCATCCTGATTTATCTTCAAGCATCAGCAAAACCCCACCCTAACCTGTCAGACCTGTATGCTACAAACTTTCTCTACTGTTTCATATTCTTCTTTATCCAAATAAAATAGGTTCCAGTCTTAACCCTTCATATTACTGTACATCCCCAGTTCTGCGATATTTCTTCCTTCTCTGTAGAATGTAGAACTGTGCACTTGGTCAGCTGCTGTGCATTATCGTGCCACAGTCTGCAGCAGTATTCCACGGTAATATTCTATAGTTCCTCAGAGATGTATACAAGGGAAGACACCTCTCAGTGTCTCCCCAGCTTTTAGTCTCTTCAAAAATAACACTAGCTTCACAGCTTCACAGCTTCACAGTTATACTTCGCTCTCACACTATCAAAGTAGTGCCTCTCTTTGACAAGACAGGCTAGAAACTAGCTAGATGCTCACCAGTTAACCACCACAAGGAAACAAGCTATAGGTTGATATTGCACAGAGAGTGTAACACTGTACAGGTTCTCAAAAGTTGTAGCATGGATTGTCCTGTGTGGGTTATGTTGTTGTTCTATGCAGGGCACAATGACTTGAACCTACTGTACCATTTTGATCAATTCAACCAGTCACACATAACCACCTATTCAATTGGTCAGATTTTGGGTGCTTGTCACTGGTGGTTGAAACCACACTACAACTCTACACAGCTTGATTCTAATGGGATCTGAAGGTGCTATGCGTTGTAGTATATATCATGATGCTTACTGCTCACTGTTACACTCTCCACGCAA
>AXZM01000803.1:0-42448 GCA_000743315.1 Lignosus rhinocerotis TM02
TTACGCCCTCTTACGCAGATTGACGATCTACCGTAAGATTGCGTTTCTTGGCGTTAGAGCGCGTTCCAGGTTTCTACCGGGATTCACAGTGCAGGTTTCCACTTGCACGGTCAGAGTCACGCCCTTCTCTCTCCTCTGCCTCTCGTTGCACTCTGTTACACAACTGAGTTGCTACATAATGCTCGATATACTGCCACAAGACTCAATCTGTGAGATGTTCAGCTTTGCCCATTCAGACGAGGTGAGTCGTAGTCTCTGAGAACCACGATGGGGTTCAGCTTGGCTTTCTCCCAAGAGCCCTCAACAACGACCATTTTCTGGTCCCGCGTTCTCTGTTCAACCAGATGCATGTGCGAATGTCTATATCAGTGATCCCCGAGGGGCCTGATTTCGAGGCGGGAAGATTGACATCGAGGGGAACATGGGAGGGCGGGACTTCAAGGTGAGTAGGGGAGATCCAGGAATCTGTACGATAGCCATGAGCAGTCTAGAAACCCCCTCGAAACACTGACGTCCTCCTTATTGGTGCTGTTAACTCTTGGATGATTGATACGCATGGGATACTCACCGTGCAGCGAATCACATCGGGGTCAAACGAATTGTTCCCCCTGACTTTGCGACTCCAGGTACAATGGCCTTCAACGATTGAATGATGTAATACATCGCCTCCCTATGTTTATGTTGTGTTGCGATAATCTCTCGTACTGACACAGCCATCTGGCGCCGACAATGCAGAAGCTTGCGAGGCACAACTTCAGCGAACCGCTCGGCATGCCATACACCTTCATCGACGTCGGTTTGGGATGCAGATCTGCCTACCTACGTTGCTCCGGCTCTTCGAAGTCAAGGCGTTGAAGCATACGCTTGTCAGAACGGATGCAAGGCGCCATTGCTTGACAAATCGCGAGCATATCGAATCATCGTCACGTTGTTGGTGAATGTGCGTTCCGTCGCTGTTGCTTTGCGCTTTACTGATGCTTACAACTATACACACGAGCTCCTTCCATTTATTGGGCTCATTTATTACCATCACTCACGGAACGTGGAACCTGACCATATAGCCCTGTATCACTCCACATTAGGGTCCACCTTCACCACCACCTTCCCAGTCGCTCTGCTCGTCAGTATCCGTTCGTACGCCTTCAGCAAATCGTCGAACCCATAAACCGAGTCAACCAAAGGCTTCACTTTCCCTATCCAGACGTCAGTATATTGCTGCCTGCAGCGTGGTAACAATGACCGGGTACGCACCCTCTTCCACCAGTTTCGCAAATGGTTCCAGGTTTCTCTCCTTTGAAACCTGGACGACGACTAATTTCCACTTCCGCTGGGTGCCACCGAGGAAGGACGGCTGCAGGAACACCTTCCACGCAAATCTCGCCATGTTGCCCAAACCGCGGCCCTGTGGCCCGACAGAGATAAAGACGCCTCCAGGCGCAAGGTACGCAGGGCTGTGAACAAAGAGTGTCGGGTCGAGGAAGCCGACCGTTTCGTAAAAGACGTGATACTTGGGGTTCGGATCCGCCGCAATGAGCTGCTCGTGGAGGGGCGCCTTGGTGTAGTCGAAGAACTGTCGCGTTCAATTCAGTCATACATAGGTCAGTCCGATTCCGCGCGCTCTCAGCGCAGTGGAGGTTGCACGCACCTCATCGGCACCCAAGCTCCGCACGTACTCTTCGTTCTTCGCCGACGCGCTTGCAGCAACCTTCGCGCCCTTCGCCTTCGCGAGCTGGATCGCGAACGAGCCAACCGCCGTGCTGCCCCCATTGATGAACACGGACTGACCCTCCTCGAGCTTCGCAATGTCAAAGAGCGCCTGGTATGAGGTCATTCCGGCGACCCCGAACCCGGCCGCCTCGACTGGACTGACGTTCTTCGGGCGGAGGACGGCCTCCGAGGCGAGCACGCGCGTGTACTGCGTGAGCGCACCGTACCCTCTGCTTAAGACTCGCGCTATGGGAGCGGAAGCGGAAGCACCCCCGGTGCCCATGGTGAGATTGATTGCAGAAGCACATGCGCGAGCGAGGGCCGAGATGGAGATGGAAGTGGAAATGTTTATAGAGAAGGAGGAGGCAGGTCAGGAATGACGCGGGATGAGTGAAGTGACGACTCCATACTCACGAAGAGGAACGACGCCGAAGATCTCGTCACCCTCCTTGAACTCTGTGCCATTTCCGTCGACGACGACGCCCGCGAGATCGGACTCGTGTGCCTTCACGTGCCGCAAGGCGAACGCAGGCAGGAGGCCCATCACCTTATACCCACTGCATGGTCGTGCGCGCGTTGGCTCGCTTTAAGCATATCGCAAGCTGCAGATAATATCTTACGCAGGGTTCAACGCCGCTGCCTGGACCTTAACGAGAATCTCGCCCTTCTTGAGTTTGGTGGGGACGGGCGTCTCGGTTAATTTGAGAGCGTCTGCGGGCTTGCCCTTCTGGACAATGCTCCATGACTTCTGCGTTTCAGGGATAGCTTTCGCGGGTGACTCGGTCGGCATAGCTAAGAGTGGAAAACAAGGAGATAGCGTTGCTTGGTCGTGGAGCAAGTGAAGTGAGAGGGCAAGGTGTTCATTGATGGGATGAGCGCCTTCAAGTTCGCCGTCATGTTCTTAATGCGACCGAAACGAGCCTAGACGCGACCTTATATATATATATGTCCCCTGTGGTCGTGGCTACTGAGACGCGTCTGCAGGCGGCTCGACAGGTCACAGTCAAAGTTCAAGCATTCACATGCCTGGCCCTCGGCATTCCCAGGACGACTGCGGCGGTAAATCAAGAGATTATGAGCGCATAGGTCACATAGGATTCGTACAAATATCACCACCAGCGGTGAAATACCGACTGCTGGGAGGAGGTACAGACAAATGTGAGCATCTTGTGAGCTCATGACTACAAGGCCATCAGTCAGCTGGACTACTAGATACATGTATAGAGCTCTCTGCGCGACTTTGAGGAGTACGATATACACTTACCCCCATTGCAAAGGGTTCCACTTCAGAAGCACCAACTTGAACGTTTCTTTTCCTTGAATATGACCCACACCTGATGTTTTTCAGAACTGAACCCGTGTAGCCAGACAGATCGACGTTCGGTACACCTGGGGCCCTTACGGTCACTAACTAAGCGCCTCTGATTCGCTCGCCACTTCGCTTCCCTGAACTCGGAGTCCTAGTCAAATTTGAAGCTCTCCCTTTGTGAGTATAGCTGGGCGGAAGGCCGACTAATCTGGCCCATGGGGTAAGATGTCTCTGAATGAGAACCATTCGCTTCCATGTTGGAGCAGGACTCAGATATTTCTAAGCAGCGAGCTTTACCCCGATATCGGGATACTGATCGGACCGTCCATCGGCCTCGGCCTTTGAAACACCTTACAAGGGATGCTCAAGCATGCATATATAAGTACGACAAGCCCAACGCACATCGAAGGTAGATCATCCACTCGAAGAGCGCAGGGGATAGAAATCAAAAACCCATGGCCAGCAACAAACCGCTCGTCCTTGTCCTAGGTGCGACAGGCCGGACTGGTAAGAGTATCGTTGAAGGACTCCTTAACTCCGGAAACTTTGTGAGTTCTCCTGTTACTCCTGTTACACAGAAGACTCGGATGTGCTTACAATCGGTATGCGATAGCGCGTAGCAGCATTGGTGCGGCCCACCTCACTTTCAAAGCCCGCGACGGAGAAGCTGCGTGCATCCGGGGTGGAGATCCGTGAGGGCGATGTCACCGATGACTTGGAACATCTGAGGAAGATTGTCGCGGGTATTGACGTCTTGATAAGCGCAGTGTTCGCGTTTGTCATTCCTCATCAACGGGAGATCTTCCGTGCCGCGAAGGAGGCTGGCGTGAAGCGCATCGTCCCTTGCGACTTCGCCACTCCCGGTGAGAGGGGAATCCGTTCATTCCATGACATGGTATGTTTCAAAGGACGTTTTTCGGACCTCCAGCTGACTGCGATGATATCAGAAACAGGATGTCCGAGAATACGTCATAAGTATCGGGGTCGGGTATACTTTCATCGACGTCGGATGGTGGATGCAACTTTACCTCCCGCTGCCTCTCCGTAGCAACGCCGCGATGCATTTGAAGAATATGAGTTGGCAGATCCACGAGGATGGAGAGGGGCGCAACTTGCTGACAGACCTCAACCACATCGGGACGTACGTCGCGCGCATCATCGCGGACCCGCGAACGCTGAACCAGAGCGTAATCATTTGGGAAGATGAAGTTTCGCAAAATGTGGCGCACGAGATTGGAGAGCGCATGTCAGGCGAGGGCGAGGAGCTCAACGCGCGGCGCATCCCGGTAGGGTGACTTGTTCACCGGATGCAGACAGTGCTGACAAGATGACCGTGTCCCAGGTGTCCCGAGAGACCGTGCGGCGGTCGATATCGGAAGGGAAAGAGGAGGTTGCCAAGGACCCGACTGATTTTAATGCGCAGATGAAGCTCGTGGGCGGTGAGTATGCGTACAGCATGCACATCCTCCATGAAAACACACTGGAGAGCGCCAAGAAGCTTGGGTACCTGGACGCACATGAGCTTTATCCTGACATACCGCCGCATTCATTGGAAGAATGTGCGAAGGAGTTTTACCAGATGGAGGAGCCCGGCGATGTGTACGACTTCTGAGGGAGTAGGCGAGCTTCGCTTGTTAATTGACAATGTATCATACTAGCATGAAGCTCTTGAGGCACGAATATGGTTGTTGCGTGAAACTGGATGCTATAACGAGTGCAAGTAAATGACGAACTATGACATGGACTGAATAAACTTACGGTAAGGCTTTCTGGTGCTGTCGGAACTAGGTCAAGTAGTGGCATTCAAAGAAAGCGCCATGGTAGTACACAATCGGTATTGTATTCTATCCGAGCCTTCAAAAAACGAGATACTGACACCTACACATAAGCAACGGGTTACAGCAATTAGTACCAGAAGTCTCGAACACGCCGACTCGTCTCTGGGCCAAGGGTCCGAAGGGATGTGCTATGTCCGACTCCAAGTGCTATCTCCGATGCATGCGGCTTCAACATTTCCCCACGCTCGGATTGGCGCATGGCAGTTGAGAATTCAACTTGCGTTAAATGCTATCTGCGCCTATGTCATAACCACGGCCACTATCATGCCAGTTTTTGTACAAGAATATGGCGTTTCTCCTTCGTGTTACTAATTTAAAGTGGTTGAATTCACGGTGTGCGTAAGCACTGGAACCCTCTCTCTCGCTGATCCAGCAGGTACAGCGATGTGTCTAAATACCCCACTGCCATGGTCTTGAAGCCCTCGTTCCTCCCACACAGAGTCGACTCAGAACATCACTCTCATCCCGACATCCCTTCATGGCTATGCAGCCCTCCCAGACTCCAACCTCATCATCCCGCCGTAGCCTCAGCTCGACCATCTCCCCGACATCCACGCTGCGCAAAAAGGGGGAACGGCAAGCACCCCGAGTTCACATCTCCAACACACGGAGATACTCATTGTTCTCCATCTTCTGCATGGCGAATCTTTTGGACGCGTACAATCTCAATGCCCTCTTCGCTGGTCTCCCCGCGCTGAAGACCGCTTTCGGCCTCGACGAAGTCGAGGCAAGGTAATGAGCGGGTTCGAGTCACCTATGCATCGTTCCTGCTCATTGTGAGTTCTCTTGCGTTCCTCTGTTCACTGCTCTGGTCTCACATTCCGTCTAGAGCGGACGTATAAGTGACGTCTATCATCCAAGTGACTCTTCCTGGAGCTTCTATGAGTCTACGTGCTCGATCTGACTGCTTCACAAAGCCCGCTTTCATCATCGGTGTATTTGCCCTCGGGATCCTCTCTCTCGGTTGCGGGTTCGTGCAGAACAAAATAGGACTCATCGTTATTCGGGCCCTCTGTGGCATTTGTACATATCATATCGCTCTCTTTCCACGTTTGCTACGCGCTCTGACGTCTATTCTGACTTCCAGGCGCTGCGCTCAGTATCCCCTCCTCCTTAGCACTCATCGTTCGATTCTTCCCCGAACCTCATGAACAGAGCATCGCGTTCGCGCTTTTTGGTGGAGTAGCCGCAGCTGGTGGCGGTATGTGCCTATGATGTCTGTGCCTATTGGTGAAAGCTGACAGGAATTTTGACAGTGTTTGGAACAATGGTTAGCGCAGTCTTCGTAGAGTTCGCAGAATACCGGTGGATCTTCTGGTTCACCACCCTGATCGGCGTCCCGGCTGCGTTCATCTGCGTTGTCCTCATTCCGTCCCAAGATGACAACGCTCCAGTAGTGGATGGGAATGCTGTGAAGTCGCGATTCGTCAACCTGAAGAGGCTCGACTTGGTAGGCGTGACTACTCTTACAGGTATGTGGCATTGTCCTCTATGCGATGGATTTCATATCACTCACGCACTAACAGTCGCTCTCATCCTCTTCATCTTCGCCATCACGATTGGCTCTGAGTCACGATGGGCGTCGGCAGAGGTCATTGCACCTCTCGTCATTTCAATCGTTCTCATGGTGATTTTCTTTGTCTGGGAGACACGGCTACCAGTTGAGTACGCCGCTGTGTAAGTGCCACATCGACCTACCCTCGGCTCCGAGCACTGACATCTGTACTGTGTAGCCCTCCACGAACATGGTTCTACCCCAACTTCTCTGTCCTCTTCGGGGCATCTCTCCTGCCGTACTTCTGGTGGGTAACTGTTCTTGTCGTCTTCTTCCCACTATGGCAACAAGTGTACGGATGGTCGGCGATCGAGGCTGGACTTCGCATGTAAGTCGGTATCCACAACTCAGCGACCACGAGACGCTCATTGCTCTTCCAGGATCCCGATTGGTGTCTCCGCGAGTATCCTGTGCTTCACGAGCCCGATCGGAAACCACGTTTCCAGGAAGATCCTCATTCTCGTCGGCCAGGCACTCATGATTGCCGGGACCATCCTGCTCGCATTCGGCGACTCGCCAAACCGGTACTGGCGGTTCGTCTTCCCTGGGCTTGTCCTCGGTTCCTCAGGGGCAATGATCACGTACATGCACGTCAGGTACGTTCTACTCTATCCCTCACACTCTCCGTTGATATGCTTACTTCCTGGTCTCTAGTATCGCCATCTTCCAGACCGCTCCCGCAACAATGGCTGGGGTCATCGGCGCGATGTTCAACTGCGCGATTCAGTTAGGCGCCGCTCTCGGGCTCTCGATAGACACCTCCATTGAGACATCCATCGAGTCCAAACCAGGCAGCGGAAGGTTCGAGAGGTTTACGGGCAGACGGGCAGTCATGTGGTGGTTACTTGCAGCGGTGTGTCGCCATCGTGGTGTTCTACCACGTACAGCCGACGCCCCCAGGAGCGAATGGCGAGCACGAGAAGGAGGCGACTCCTTACGACCACGAGGCGGGAAACGGTCATGGAGAGAGACAGGCTGAGCGGTACGGAGCATGAGCTGATAGCCCACGTACACTTCTATGTTATAGTCTGTATAGTGCACGATCAAAGTTGAAGATCTAGGAGAATTTCTGATAATCTTTCGAAAGTAAGCTGGGTGTCTGCGACGGGCTCCTCCACTTTTGTGAATACGATAACTATTCTGTACTCGCTGTGACGAAGGGGGGCAGCCAGGCGACAAGCTATTGGGTTTTTTATCCATACAATTTTTGGTCATGAAGCAGTGTGTACGAGGATGCGGACTCTTTCTTGCCTTGTCATGGTCCCGCTTGCGTGAGGTACTTGCTGTCTATTGTTAACGCGATGAGGGCCCAACATTCTCCAAGCCTATAGCGACGACGACTGAAAGCCCGATGTCGACCTGCCTACAATACACATATACACACTCACCATGGTTGGGCATCATGGATGAACGTCAGAAGTGAGGGATTGACAACATCAACCTTGACAACTAAGGATGACCCATATCTGCAGCGTTCTCACAAACGTTATCAAGGGCGATATTGGTGTCGTCTTAGGTGGGGCGGGGTGCAGGATTTTGAGGGACATGCGAGTCTTATCTGAGCTTCCCAAGCGTTCGATAGCTTCGCAAGCCGGGAGGAAACACATCCTTTAGTACAATAGACCAATCTACATTCCGATACAGCATCTACCACAGCATCCTAGCTGTCTCCCAGTTCGAGCACGCATGAAAGCGTTTGCGACGAAGCAGCGCCCTTGGACGGTGCGACGACGACTTTCACTGTATATGACGCAACGTGTGCATCAGCGACGTTCGCATAAGGCTCCGCGCATGCTTGACTCCATGGGTACCGATGTGAAATCTATACAACGCTCGATTGCGGGAGATACGCATAGCATGAGACTATTGCATACGAGAGAGGCTGTATGTGTCATCACTCTTCTCTTCTTCGTTTTGCCTTGCCCTTGTATTGTCTGGATGGGGGATCAGGAAAAGGTTTGGCGCAGGACGAGCGGTGCAACACTCACATGAACGTGTCGTTTTTCCTCTTCCGACTCTCCTTCTTCGCCAAGTTTCTGTGGAGCTTTCTCTGTGCCGCAGCTGCAGGATCGATGGTGGTCTATAAGGACAGCGTCAGGAGAAAGCTGAAGCGCAGAAGACTAGGTACTGTCTACCTGGATAACGCGACTGGCTTTCCTCTCACGTCTAACACTGAGTATCTTCTGTCGTATGCCATTGTGCACGTTAGCGAACTTCGTTGTCCCGACTTTAGCCTGAACGAGGTCCTGCAGCTCAATCGCTAACGTCTTCAGGTCATCTGGAAGACGCCATTAGAGCGAAAACGTGAGGGTGCGCCATGATTCGCTCACCCATTTGTGGATCCCTGATAGTGTCATCCTCGATGATTCGATAGACAGGATTTAGGATGTGCATCAGGAAACGTCCGACAAGGTCCATGTTCATGTAGGAGACCATAGCTGCAAACCATTTGATGACCGACGACGGTTGTTGGGCCCAATTATCCTACAGATGGGATTCAGCAAGAAACACACTGACAAGTCAAGACAACGTACTGGACTCTTGGCCTTGTTACGACGACGGATAAGTGCTGATCGCGCTTGAAAGGACAACCTGGAGAATAGGTGTGAAAGCGGGTGGTGTTGACGATCTACAGTGAGCTCCTCCGTGCTAGACTCGCTATCATCGTTGTCGTCGGAAGGATCCTGTTCAGGCGGAAAGTCCAGTGCACAGAAGCATTTGCCCACATAAAAGAGGTTCTTGACGATCTGCAGACTTAGTGGTTCGTCGAGATGCTCGCTCGTGAGCTGAAGGGAGAGCTTCGTCGCAATCTCCTTCAAGCCTGCCTGCGACAAAAGAGCGTCCTTCGGAGAGGGCACAGACACCGGGACAACAGAGAAGAGAACCCCAAGCAGGCGGCAAGATGCTGTGCGCACCCAAGTATGAGGAAAGAGGAGGAGCGCGACCACGGACGGCCAGTCGATCGCGTCTTCCTGTGTTGTCAACTCGGGCCTGTGTCGCAGAACCTTCGAAAGGGCCATCAACGCGTGGTAAGGCGTCTGCCATTGTTGGATTAGACCGTCAACATTGCTCTCTTGAGAGCCGGCGACTTCAGCGGAGTTCAGCGCGATGACGTCGCGACGAAGGACAGCGTTCATGTCCTCTAGTATGGATGGAACGTAAGGAGTGACATCGGCCCTCAAAAAATCGATCGCAAGGCCGTATATCTGAGCAGAGACACGGTTGAGATGCGGCTGCGCGTGCTGGGAGGCCCACGAATGGATGTGTGACATAATGACATTCCGCTGGTTCGTTTCGAGCCGTGCGAGGAGGGTCTTGGTAAGTTCTGCAGCCATCTCACGGCACTTTGCTGACTCGTCGTTTGCAATGACCATGACAAGACCCACGAACAGCAAATCGGAATACTCCTGCATGAGTCCGCTCTCGAACTTCGCAATCATCGCACTAAGCAGTTCCATCACAGACCGTCGGCCGCTCTCGTAGACGTACGAGAGGTTCTTGACAAGGAACGTCATTTGATTCTTCAAACGGCCTTTTCCTTGCGGATAGTCGAGAAGGAACTGGAGCAGAGCACCCCGACAAAGCTCTTGCACTTGAGGTGACTGGTTTGTCACCATGATCTCCGCGACTTTCTCCATGACGTCATAGATTTCTGGAACGACGAACCGTCGAGCAATGATGGCACGCAGCATGGTGAACACAGCCGCTTGACGTGAGGGCTCTTCGAGGTCCGGTGCCAGCAGCTCTAGTAAATACACAAGATCCTTCTCCTTGACTTGAGCCTGAGGGTGGTCGCGAAGAATGGTTGCTAGGGACTTGAGCGCTGTCTGAACGACTTCAGGTTCAGTCGAACCGGCCTGCCTAATGATATCGATAGTCTGGCGGATGAAAACTGGCAGTGACTTGTCGATCGACTTGAGAGGGCATTTGACGATCGCGGACGCAGCTTTCAAGCCGGCACCTATGACCTGCATATGCGACGAGTATAGCGTATTTCCGATAACCGCGACCATAGGCTCCAATCGAGAAACCACAGCTGAATCTCTGAAATCAAAGCGGCCCCGCCGATAGGCGGTGTTGAAGAGTTCCAGACCGAATGTAACGAACCTTACACAATGTGAGCCTTTCGGTACTTTGTAGCTTTCACTGACGTACCTGTAGGAGTTGTTTGCGTAATGGTCGTCGTCCAATGCTATGCGACGCTTAACCTGCACAATGGCGTCATCCTTATGCTTTGCACTCTTCCTTCTTGAGGGTTGAGTCTTCTGGACCTCCTTCAGAAAACGGGCGTTCTGACTGATGAGCGTGTGGCAGAGTACAAGCAGCTCAGTGGGAACTAGATGGGCATTCGAATTGAGACCGCTTGCGATGCGTCTCAAAAGGTCCTCGACCTGCTGCATCACCTTAAGCGTCTCCGTCTCCTGCATGATGTTCCGAATCGGCGCAAGGAGGCTGCTGATCTTCGTAGGTGTAGTGTGCTTAGCCAACAGGGCGAATGAGTCAATGCCCTTCGAGGACGACGCGCGCACTTCCCGCATCTTCGTCTTGAAACCCTCCGCCTGAACGTCTTTTCCAGACTCGCCGAAGATGACCTCTGACGAGACAGCAGCGACGTCGTTAACGCAATCGTCAAGCTTATCGAAGGTGGATGCGTGCTCGCCCGAGGTGACATGGACAAGAAGGGCATGAACTGAATACGCCAGCACGTGAAGATGAGGACCTCGGAGTAGGGCCGCTCTCAATTCCTTGATGATAACCGGAAGGAAGGCTGGTCCCAGAGCGCACGCAATGCGACAGAGAGTTTCTCTTGCGAGGTCTCGAGTCTCCTGAGACTTGCTCCGTAGGACCTGGCTGAGAACCGTGAGTAGCTTGGTTATTTGCGCGTCCCGTTGCTCGAGGGGAAGATGCTTCGCGATCTGTACGATACCTACTGCGACAGGTATGCGAAGACTGTCTTCCGTCTCCTCGCGCTTCTCCAAGTAATGGATCAGGCTGGGAAGGAGGCGCGAATTGACTGCATCCTGAATACGCGCTACCTTCTGAGACTCCTGAAGGAGTGGCGCTAGGATCTGAGGTCCCATCTCCGCTTCTTCCTCTCCTACATCTGCACTTGTCATAGCAGCGGCCTCATCCTCGCGGACGGTCTCCTCCATGGGGAAATGGAAGCCGTCCAAGACAGCGACGATGGTGCGCACATACACACGCTGCGAATCATCCTTTAGCTTTGCTAGTTTCAGGTAGCGCTGGACAAGTGCGTAGTACGCGCCCCAGCCCAGGCGCTTCGCCATCTGACCAACAGCGAGGATAGCCTCGTGCACGAGATGGTGGTCGAGCGAGTTTGTCGAGATGACGTAGTTTCCAACCAGAGGAACAAATACTTCGGCGAGTGTGGCACTGCGTAGGTGCCCTTGCTCGGCATACTCTGCTAGACGACGGATAGCGCGCGCGCGACGATGAATCTGGACGTGGTGGATGTTGTTGAAGAAGTTAGCCTCTTCATCGCCACCAGCAAGCAGGACCTGCATCTCCTGAAGAGGCGCGACGGTCGTGCACCTAGCGATTGCGTGGGAGATGACACCGAGAATCTCGGCGCGCACGAGCTCCGCCCTTGAGTGCAAGCCATTCTTCAGCCCTGGGTACAGGATCTTCAGGAACGCTTCCTCATAATCACTCTTTCCATCTGCGGCGAGGTCAATGAACCGCTTCAATGCGGTCGCAGAATTGCTCCTTATGGTCAGCTCCAATGGGTCCTGTATGAAGTTCAACATGTTGTAGATGATCGGCAACCAGTCACGGCAGGAGAGCGTCTTGTAGAGGGCATCGTTCAGCTCCGCAAAGGCGTTCAATCGACGGTCGAAATCAGGCTCCTCCAACCGCTTCACAGAGAACGCGTTCAGCGATTCCATCAACCGCGCGAGCGGCTCGATGGATGGCTGCACATCCGCCAGACAGTGGAACGCCTTGATGAGCGCGACCCGAGCCTGTCTGGAGCGGAGAGTTTGGAAGAGCTGTGAAAGCAGCCCATAAGCCTTGACAAAGACCAAACTATCCGCGTCTGTGAGCTCCTGGATGAGCGGGAAGAGGCAGCAGAGGATCATGGTCATGTCGACTTTGATCTTTTCTGGAACACTCTTGTGCGGCTTCCGCAGCAAAGGTGAGAAGAGGTCAAGGAGCATCGTTGCTTGGGTCGAGTCCGAGAGGTATGGCGCGAGCTCCGAAAGAATGGTGATCTGCCTCCGACCGAGGACATCCATCATGGCTGACACGTTTCCCTTCGATCGCGACACAAGGATCGAGAGGTTGGTCAGTAGGTGGGAGACATGTGGCTTGAATACGGACTCTAGGGTAGTACTATCAGTGGTGGAGAGTGACTGGAGTTGTTGGACGATGTCGAAGACCTTCGATATGACGGCACTCTTGACATTGGTGGCGATTAGACAGTCATACACCTTAGGTAGGGTGCGATCATCGTATTGAACGAGGTATACCGCGTACTGAGGGCGGTGGGTCCAAGCATGGAAGAGGTCGAGGAGTGCGGAGGGAGACTGAGTGTTCTCCTGGTCAAGCATGGCCAGACGAGGAGAAATGAACGCTCGGAATGCCTCTGCCATGTACTGCGAAAAGTCATACACGATAGGGGAGCGGAAGAAATCGGCGAAGCGCTTCAACCCAAGCTGGCGTATACTCCTCAGTGTTCTTGATGAACCAGTTGCCTCCTCGGGCTGATCATCCTCCTCAGCCGCGTCATCATCCTCGACAACCTCGCCAGCACGTCCATCGTTCTGTCGATCCAAGCATGACTGTGCGTTTGCGACAAGGTCCAGCAAAGTCTCCAATAAGACCGGCCACCGAGCCACCAACCGTGACCCTAGATGTTTCAATACGTCGCCAAGCAAAGTCAAGAACCCGACCTGCTGCTTCTCTGACACGTCCTCTGGGACCGGGGAGATCACGAACATATCCTCCTTGGCAGCCGGCTCGCGCTGGCCCCGGATAGGCTGGAGCATCAGGTCTATCAGCAGCGCCAACTCATCGTCTGAGCATCCCGCAAGCGCGGACAAAATTGCGGCACGACGGTCTGCACCACGAGAGCGCCCCTTCCGTTCTAGCATCAATCCATAGAGGAGCCGGATGATGACAGGTACAAGCTCAGGCCGTTCATCATCCTCAAACTGGGCAAAGTCTAGCTGGGTGAGTTCATCCCGCCACTTTGTCTCGTCCAAGAGCGTACGTAGGGAATCCTCGTGTGGAAGCAGCCGTGCAGACTTGTATGTCAGGAGACAAGAGAGAGAGAGGCGCTGGAGAGAGCGATCGGGATGAGAGAGCAGGGAGACGTAGATGGAGCGCATAGTGTCCGTGGACCGGAGCGCGTTGGGATTGGCAAACTTCGAGAACAGCTTGAGCCATGCACCAAGTCTGGACCGGGGTATTTTCGTCGACGCATCGGGTCCAGCGAGCGATAGGAAATATGGGATGAGATCACGATTGTGCTTCTCAGCTAAGGACGAGCAATCCTCTAACACAGCTAGAAGTTGTGTCTCGTACGTTGTCGCGTCGAACCTGTCGCCGGTGAGCTGGCTCTAGAGAAACATTAGGATGGATTTTTCTGATACATACGAGCAAACGAACCTGCACGATCGCCCGTGTTGCGCTCGCATGACGGAGCCATTTCGCTAGCGTTACACGCACTTTGTGAGCGCTCGGATCCCGCCATGATCGTTCCTCCTCCCATATATCACCCCCATCCTCTTCCGCGTCTTTGTTCGCCCACATAGGGTCAGATGCGGTATGAATGCTCGTCGAAGACGCGAACTGCAATTCCTCAAACAACAGATCCCATACGAGATCTCCATATCGGCTTGACAATGTCGACAGTGCAGTAGCAGCGGGCACCCACAGAGGTCGTAGGTTAACTTTCAGTTGTGCTATGCAACTTTGGGATGAATCATGCTAATCGGACGTTCAGTGTAGGAAGTGCGGACCTATTAACCAGCGTGCACATATCTCTGCTGCTACTTCGTCTGCGTCCTTCACAGTCACCGGCAACCTCCCTATCCGTAAGACACGCTCGCGTACTCCTTGCACGTCTATGGATATCTCTTCGGCTTGAAGCACCTTCTTGAGCAAATCGACCGTGCTTTCTGGGGCTTGAACAATGGAAGAGGTGAGCAGACGCAAGGCGTGGAGGCGTAACGAGCGGGAGTGGGAGAGCAACGATGCCTTCAGAGGCTCGTACACCGTGTCGAGTCCTAGATGAGCTTCCGTAGAGCGACTAGTCAAAGGGTTAGCAAGGGTCTGATAGGGATTCGAGAGAACTTACTTCGAACAGACAAGCGGGGCTAAACCTTCCAGGGCGCGCGCAGACCAACCCCACTTTCGAACGACCTTGATGGTCCACTTCGGAAGGTCGACCAGGTCTGCCCACTCAGCGATAGATCGCTCGGAGATGCACTCTGCACATGCACCAATGACCCATGCAGAATTAGCGTACGCGAGTTCATACTCCGCACGAGGATCCTCGACGTCGAGTACCTGATCAACAATATTCACCAGGAGCTTCGTCAAGGATGGCAGAAGCTTCGACAGCCCGATGACGTGCTCGAGCATTCGTACCTACAGAAGGGTGTTTCACATGAGAACGCCTGAACAGTTTGAGACACCAAACACCCTACATTGTCTTCATTGTGCTGCCATACCGCAAATGTCTTGTCTACCCAAGTTTGAAAACGCTGCTTCCAAACGATGTCCATGTCGTTGAGCCGTTTCTCACGGCTCAGTGCAGCCAGAAGCTCGAGCGTTTGCGCAGGATGACTCTCTAGTAGTATGGGCGTATTGGTAGACACGTAAGGGAGCGCAAGGAGCTTCCAGCCACCCCAAGAAAGGTCGGACAGAATGCCAGTGAGCTCGATGCCTAGAAGAGGACGTTCCCAAGAGCGTTCAAGGACCTTGCGCCCATGCGCCATCCAAAGTGCCATATCTCCAGCTGTGAGCGCGCTCGTCGCGAACTTCAGAAGGGAGGGATGAAGCACGTCGCTCAGAGGTATGGTCCCATACTCAGCCAGTAGCGTCCCAAGTTGTTTGTCTAAATGTTGCATGAGCAATTCATGGGTTGGGATACGGACTCAACTACTCACGAATCATGCGGGAGCCCTGACGTACGGAGCAGACAATACTCGCGACGTCCAGGATCCGTCGAACGCGCTCTTCGTCCGAACCCTTCACCACCTCCAGGAACTGCTTCACCACTACATCGGAAACGGGTGTGAATTGCTCCGCTCCCTTACAGTGATGAATGAGAGCAGTGAGTACGCGACAAACAAGGGTATACATGTCGCCTAGGGTATTGCAGAAGAGATAGTGGTCGATCAAGGGGGCGACCAAGCTTGCAGTGACGGTATGAAGTGTTTGCGAGACGGACTAATGCTATAATTAGGTACTGGTATCACTCGATCGTGGGGTTCATACCTTGCAGGCCGTTACAAATATCCAAGCGCGAACATCTCCCAAATTGTTACTTGAGCCAGCAGCCACAAGTCGCACAGCGTCCTCCCGCAGAGACAATTTGAGACGACGTAAAGTTGCACCCCAAACTTCCGCTGCTGCTCTCTGCACCTCAGGATGACATTGTGGTAGCACATCGCAGAACGCAGTCCAGGCTTGCTGCAAAAGCTCGACGTCGACAGCAGGTACAAGTACATATTTGAAGAGAGCCGAGAACGTCGCCAGTAGAGCCGTCAGAGCCTCGGCAGACAGTGAACGCGGGAGACGCTGGAGTAGTTGCTTGAGGACACGAGGATATTCGGGAGCAAGGGTCGTCCGGAGATCGTGTGCAAGTTTTTGGAAGAGACTACGCACCTCGTTCATAATGAATCTGAATAGTGGGAAACTGTGGGACGTACTCGAGAACAGCCTTCAGCCCTTCGTCGTCGCTCTTCTCCAACGCTTCTAGCCAGATGTTGACAATCTCCTTCCAGTTGTGTAACAACAAAGGCATGGATGCTGATAGTGGATCCGCATCTCGTGCGAACTTGAGGAAGGCGGGGGCGAGGTTGAGCTGCTGCCAGTGCAGGAGAGCTTCGTGAAAAAGTGAATCATGGTCCTACTTGCTATCAACTCTTGCACAAATCCCGGACTATAGACGGCATGACGTACAGAGATTTCGTTGTCAGATTTCGTCTGGCTCAAGGCCGAGGGAAGATGTACAGTCTTCAAAGTTTCCTTGTATGATTCGTGCTGGGGTACGTGCGTAAGTTTGGTGTCGGTCTAAGTTATACACTGCCAACAGGGTCCACACCTTGAACCGTTTTGCTGGCCGTTCATCTGGATGAGGATCCATGTTGTCGATGGCAGAGATGTGGTAGAAACGAACCAACCTCCCCTTAGGACATGCATCAGGTTTTGGAGCAAGGCGCTCAAGTAAAAATTGTGCAATAGGAGGGCTGGAGGTGCGGTGACACCATACCGACACTATAGTCGACTTGTCAGGTAAGAAAACAGTTGGAGGTGCGGTGACACCATAATAGTCGACACTATAGTGGACTTGTCAGGTAAGAAAACAGATTAACGGCCATTATTTTGCCAACTAATTACTCTTATCTCTAGACAAGTAGCTAGCCCATCATTGATTGATGGAGGTGGTAATTCATTCATCTTGATCCTCAAGGACTGGTCATCCTTGGAGACATGGAAATTTCACATCTAGGCTCTGGTGGCCCTTGAACAACAGCAGACGGTTAGTGTTGCCGTGGAGTCAGAGTACTCTCGGTGGCTCCGCTTTGCTTAGACCGCGTGCGGGTCTTCACCAGAAACTGTTCGCGCTAGAGGAAGACGACGAGTTGAGGAGGTATTCGTCTTCCACGCCGCTCATCGAGCCACACATGTCGACTGACCCGTCCAACTCGCTCACTCCACTCCCACACCCAGCAATGGACCTCATTCTTGTCATGTCTGTCCCCGGCCCGAACGCAACCCCAAGCACGGCCGCTCTCAAGATACGTGTCACTGACTTCTTGCTTGCGTTGATGGCGCCCAACTTGGACCGAATCAGCCTCGTGACGAAAGTCGGTATTGGTGGGAAAGTCCGCCGGACGCCATTCCTCAGCTGGGGAAGCCCTTGAGTCGTCAGCGACTGCAAAAGTTCCTCGAAGGTATTGGTAGGCGGGACCATTACGACGACGAATTCCTCGTCAGGGGATCACAGGAAGGCAAGACAGACGTTGTCACCGCCGTCAACAACGGTATGTCGTGTTCAGGGTTGCTGCCGTCTTGACTTTGACTTATTGGTCGCTGCTGTAACCTAGGACTTGACGTTGTGCTGCAGCGGAAGACGCGCAACCCTGTCACGGGCTTTGTCCTTGTCAGCGACTCGTCCGACACCACACGTCATGCGCAGATGGATCTCGTCCTTGCCCGTGCCGAGGCTGCGAACGCTCCATCCATTCGTTCGGTTACGGCCGGTCGCATGAACCTGCGTCGCTTTGGCTCATGTCCAATCGCACGAGCGGGATGTACACGTTCATCAAGGATTGGTACGACCTTCGCTTGACTGCCTGGCGGGATGCGTTGGCGGCATGATGTCGATCGCCCTCGTGAACATGAAGTTGCACCTGGAGATTGTTGATGGGAACTGCTTCCGTGTCTGGAGGATCTCTGGGGGCCCTCTCGCCATTCTCTCGTCGGACGGCAGAGATGTTGAGGTCGAGGTCGGCGAGCTGCGGGAGCGCAAGGAGATGCTGGTCATGCTCGGTGCCATGCGCAGTCACCACGGTCTCTCAACGCGACTGACGTTTTCAACCAGCGTATGGGTCTTGACGCGTTGTCGATTGGCGATATTCCCGATCTCGCGGAGGGTATGATGGATCGCATGATCGACGAGGTCCCCGTCTTCGAGGTCGACGGATATTTCTTCGACCTCAACGCCGGGAAGCACGTGTCGCGCCTCGCAAACCCTGTCCTCCCTACCGTCACTCTCCTGCCCAACACTGGCAGCAGGCCACGCACACCCGCGACCAATGGCTCGGACCCAGTGATCGTCCGCCGGCGCATGGAGCTGCTCGCCTCAGACATGATCACTCGTATGCTCGTGCTAGTGTCCCTGCGGAACGTGCCGCAAGCCCCAAAGTTGATGAGCGAGACGAGGAGGATCCTGCACGCGGTGCTACAAAACATCACACAGACACTCCCGCACATCACACAGACACTCCCGCACATCACACAGACACTCCCGCACATCACACAGACACTCCCGCACATCACACAGACACTCCCGCACATCACACAGACACTCCCGCACATCACACAGACACTCCCACCCACCACCCGGGAAGGAGGTGCGGGACGGAACCGGAAGGAGGTCCTCCCGCTTTCTGCCATCTGGGGTATCCAGTCGATCATGCAGGACATGCAGATCTTGTCGGAGATCCTGGACGAACAAACGGATACGTTCGCTTTGATCAGCGCAACTTCGGTGCGCAGCAGATGAGGTATTATACTGTTCCTTCGTGCCAACGTGTACTGACTGGAATTACCTAGGCCAAGGTGCTCCACGACCAAAAGAGCTGGAGCGGCAGGAGGGCAATTGAACATCTGCTCTGGACAATCGAGGGCAATTGAACATCTGCTCTGGACAATCGATGGCTCGATCGAGCTGCTCTCTTGAAGCACCGATTGGGTTGCTCGTGAATAAATGCTCTATCTGCTCCTACTATGCGTATATATTCGCCGCTCCTGGACACCACACCCATCCCCCTTTTTATCTTCCACCTGTTGTTGTCATATGAGCTCCCTTTGTTCGTCCCACTCAGCCCCCGCACCCCACATTCTTATCCCGTTCCTTCGACTTTCGCGTATATTTTGTTTTCATACATCACTGGCTCGTCGCCTGTGCCTGCGCCGCTCTCTCAGTCTTGGTCTCACCGCGCGTACCATCTTTCGGCATCTATCTCTATCCCTCTCTTCCTCCCTGGCCCCGCGTCTCCGCTTTTCTGCTCCATAGGCTCTTTCCTCGCCTATCCATACCTGCACCCGCTTACAACCCCTGCGGTACCGGTCGTCTCCGTCTGCGTCTATTGATAAAGTGTTTACGCTTGCTATTGTGTCTCATCATCCATCGTGTACGGTATACCTTGTCGCGCGTTCTCGGGATACTACCCTAAGGCGGGGCTAATAGTTGATGATGGCGGCGGGGCGGCTGGGCCAGCAGATGTGGGCGTGGAAGTTCGTCGGCTCGCGCTGCGGATACAGAAGAGAAGACGGATATAGCAGACGGACAAAATACAGAAGACCGTCGGGATCCTATGATGGAGAATGGCCAGTTTCTCTTAGAACGAGGTCCAGATGGACTCACGGAGGCCGCAGCAAGGGCTCAAGAGACCGTAAGCCTACTCACTCGATACCACTGTCAGATATCCGGATGACTGACGTTGCGTCGCAGAAATGGAGGAGGCTCATGTCCAACCGACCACCGCTACGCAGACTTCCGCCCTTACTCCTTTCCTGCCCCGAACAGCCGCAGCCGCCACTCTATCACTACGGCTTTCCTTTCACCGATAAATACGCGATAGAATACGCCCGTCGTCACCATCTGACTGTAGACGTTGCGGACGAAGACAAGGAAGGGTGGGGCGGAAAGGACGTGCTCGACATGGCGGACATTACCGATGAGGAGATTGAAGCTGACAGGGTCATCAAACGCTTCGTGCGGTCGATGTCTCGTTCATTGATGGTAAAGGACATCAGTTGACGGTGCAGGTTCACTCTGAGCAGCGGAAGACCGTTCACAATGGATTGGAATCGCATTGTCTCCCTCTGGTCCAACTACAACTTCGACGACAGGTTGTACGTGTGCCATGACCCCCTGAAGGTCATCGCGGAGCTCAAGGCTGCATTGAACGAGGTCAAAGGGCACAACTCGCGAAAAGCGCAATGGTGGTTTGATTGGGATAACAACGTTGTGCGTATGTTTGCGCTGATGACAGCATCGCGATTGATAACCCATTGTCTAGAATATTTTCACGTCCCTCGAGTGATGTATCGTTGGAGTCCGAGCACTCCATCTTCAGTGGCCATGACATTGTATGGAGTTTAACGGTTCCTGATGGGACCGTCCACATTTTGCCGTTTTGTACAGTGTGTTCTGTTTCAGGCATCTTTGTCCCAAGATGACGCTACACTCCGAGCCCCACGGATGCGCCCATGTTTGTACTCAGGAAAATTGAAGCCATCTTGTCGGAGGTGTAGTAATTGAGCGCAGCTCGTACAAGCGGCGGGCAATCGTGGAAGCAAGGACGCTTTGACCCTAAGGACATTGTCCAACCTCATCGCTGTAAGTATGGAGAACTACGATATTGATTGTGGTTGATTGGACAGGAGCAGGGCGGTTGTACATGTGTTTCAGCAAGGGTCCTCTCTGCCTTCCATTCTTACTGGACGCGGGGCTTGTTTCCCCTAGGCAGACGATGAGGACCTACTGAACAGAGGGATGGATGGTCCGCGGGGCGGCTCCCAGGGGCCAGCATCGCCCTTCCAACCCCGCTCGCAGATTGGGTCACCTTATCACATACTGACATCCTCGCCGACTGACTGAGGCATTACAAGTACCACATCAGGAAACTAACGTGCCCTATGGTCTTCCATGGTCGACCAGCGACGAGGATGACCATGAACGTAAGGTTATATCTGCCGATAACGGGAGACGCTCAAACAACGTCAGTGCCTGTCAATAGTGATCACCGCGCGCTTGTCAACTATCATAATTGGTCTGTCCAAGGGGACGTGGCTATCATGAGTGGGCTCTCAACGCCAATGGAGGGGTTTCTGTTGGTCATGAATGGTAACATACTGGTATTGCGCTGTTCACTCAATGTCAACAGAGATACAAAGAGGAGGGGTACATGAACGTCCATGTTCATGTTGGCAGGGGATCCATGTCATAGGTTAGCGGGTACGGACTTTGCCAACCGAAGTATGTTCATTAGCGGGGAGTGGGATGATCATCGTTGCTATGTATCAACTAGATTCAGTGATTGTATACCAGTGATCGTGCATTAAAAAACACGACCAAAAATGAATGGAGCACTGGTTTTATTGCGGTGGCACTACCCAGTTACATGCATCTCACAGTGAGCAACATAATTTGAAAGAATGTAGGTCTATGGCGAGAGCGGAGAGCGACCGGGACAGGGACAGTGGTCCCCAATACTAGTAGACATCGTAATACACCCACGGCAGCGCCCATGGTGCAACAAGAAATTGATCATTCATCTCAGTAGATAACACTGTGGAGGGCGTCAGCATTGCTCCATGTGCCAAATGTAAATGTTACCTATTCTGTTTCAATCTCGTCCTCATCATCATCCTGCCCCTCGTTGTCTTCGTCTTCCTCATTGTCATCATCGTCAGACATTCCATTGCGCCCACTAGGCGGTCGGCGCCGGCCAGTACACTCGCTCAGGGCGCGGCGGTAAGAGGTTTCCTGGCGTTCAGCACGGATCTGTTCACTGTCCTCGTCGCCGTCCCCGAAGATCTTCCTGTATACATCAATAAAGTGAGTATCAAGCTGCCATTTATCCGGAATTACGTACACATTCCACCATTCCACGATCTCGTCCACCCACTCGGCATTGAGGTGGGCGAACTCAAGGATGTGCCTTGCAAAGTCATCAGCGTGCCATCGATCACCATCCTTGTCAGAATATGTAGCTTGAGACATGAGCGAGAAGCGAACCTGACTCGGGCATGATGAACAGTGTTAGCTTACAATGGGGACAGGTAGAAGCTCAACTTACGAGGATAGTGACATATATTATTGAGCTCAAAGTGATCGAGCCGTACTTCATGTCGTACTTGGCGGCGAGCGCAGGCTGACCTTTAGTGGCAGTAACACTGGCCTCCGCCACCTCTGTGGACGAGAAGCTAGTGAACACTAACTTGTACATCTAGTACGATAATGTTAGAACACCATAGCGATGGCAGTATGCCACCTACCTCAACGAGGAATGCATTCTTGAACAACCCGGGCTTCTGAAGATGCTCCTTACGGAGGGTCAGGTCGTACATGAATACCAGCCAGTCTTCAGAGAAGACCGGGATTTCACCGTTGCGCAGTTGGCGGCAGATACTGTAAGGAAAGTATGTCAAGTATGCGCCAGCAGGAGAGATGACACTTACCTTTGAGCATCCGAAACAAAACGGATGAGGAGCCGCACCGGGAGCACGAGCTCGCAGGTCTCGATGTGGTTGTATCCACGATTCTTCTTGTTAGCGAGTGTCGGGTCTGTGAACTTGGCGATCTGATAGATGCTTTTCTTCACACGGGCAAGGTCATCGCCACGTGACTTCTTAGCTACAGAGGTACACTTCCGAGGACATTGAGCATCAACAAAATAGCGTTCATAGGGTCAGTGAACGCTTACAAACTTGGCTATCTTCGCAACAAGGGGGGGGTTGTCTTCAAGGTAGTCGACGTGGTCCTCGAGCTGCGGGAAATCTGCAAGGAAGAGAGGGAACAGAATGGTTGCCTCGGCAACTCTGTCCCACTTCTTGCACTTCCTATGTCATTGTTCAGCGTGCATAGTGTACATACTCAACAATGAGGAGCTTACCAGTATGGGTGGCGCTTGCTGTTAATGTCATCGCCATAGTACTTGATCCCAAGGGTGAGAATGTTATAGTAGTTGCACGTTGTTCCTCCGGAGCGGCGGGTTATGTAGCGGACAATGTCGTAATAGTGTTTCGTCCCATTCGAGATCATGGTTGCCTCACTGCAGGCGTACTGGCATATAGTCAATGAATCAACATAAGTAAGGGTGCCACGTACCTGGCGTGGGCATCAAGGTTCTGCATGGCCTGAGCCCATGCTGGATTGTTGGGCTCAACAGGGCTGCGAGGGCGCTTGCCTGCCAACGGCTCGTCCGGGTCAATCTCAGCGTGTCCAGACAATGGAGGGGGAGCAGGCAGTGGAGCAGGAGCAGGCAGTGGGGGCACAGCAGGTGGGGGGGTTGGGGCAGGGTTGGCTGCCAGTGGTGGTTGACGACGACTCCCCACTCGCCCACCACGGGGGCAACCGCCACGTTGAAAAAGCATTGAGGACATCGTGGAAGGAACTGAAGAGGTGAGGGAGCAAAGGCAAGACTGTCAGGTTTTTGTATGCTGAGGATTCCCTGATGAGACTCATTGTCGATCAGTGGTGACATTGGCAGAAATTGCGAGCATGACAGCAAGGCATATTCATGTGGCACTGTTCCACATATGGCAGTAAACGGTCCCGTGACCCACACAACCAACGCGGTGATCGTGCAGGCGAAGGGCTCTCAATTTCTTGCTGTCATCCACTCTGCTGGCCACCAGTGATCTGGTCCCCTGCGCTGCAGCTTGAACCCGGACTGCACCATGTTGACCCGGCTGCGGCCCCCCTTGGACCTGTGATGCCAAATGCAGGTAATGAAGTTGTACGCAGTTCACGTCACTCACCCTCCTCTGAGTTGCTCACCACCATGGCCCCAGGATACCGATGTCCCATCAACGGCTGCAAGTTTACAGCTACCAATGCACTCGCAGGGTCGAAGCATGTATGTAAACTTTTGCTTCCAACGCTCGAGAGGGACCTCAAGAGACGGCGGCCTCAGGGTCCAACCCTACTAGTAGGCTCTCATAAGCGGGCAAGGACAGATGGGGAGAGGCATGGCAGCGGGAAGGCTGCTACATCTACGGTGAGCAGCAATATCAATCTGCTTGAAACTGACTTCTTACAGTGCCATGTATGCAGGAACCCGCAGCTTTGTCGCTGCGTGCAACACCCACTGTTTCAACTCGATCTGGACGCCAAATTCAATTCCCCTTACGACACTTCGAGGACTTCATCCCATCTGGACGAAGCACTACATTGTCCCAGTGGACGGCAATATTCCCTCGCCCACCGAGTCCTCTTATCCCCAACCCTGTCAATAACACTACACCCGACCCTGAGACATCAGCAACAAATGATCAGACCGGAGATGACCAGGCAGCGTCAGGTGCGGGGTTCGTGATGGATCCCCACTGGTACACTCCCGAAGATGCATTTGGGTTGTATCGCCAGTTCACCCGGCCATATTCGCGAGACCCTGAGGAACAGTTCACGCTGGACTCGGTGTGCGACAGTTCTGGCCTCGCGAAGGACTCAGGAGAAATGCCTGCAGCCTCATCTGATGCTACTCCAAGATACCCTAGCGTTTTCTGGGTCTCGCGCACCACGGCTGTGGCAGCTGACTCTGCTGGACACACGTCCAAGCCGACCTTTGGGCCCTTTGGAGACAGTGCGACCAAGTTCCGCCTTGTTGATTGGTTCTACGGGCGGGGATCAGAGGTGCTCTCGATGGAGCGCTTCGATGACCTTCTTGACATCATCCGCTCGAATGGGTTCAGGCCGGCAGAACTCGAGGGATTCGGTGCTCAGAAAGCCGAGCACATGATTGAGCAGTGGGTGAAGAGCTCACAGACGTTCCGAGCTGAACATGGCTGGGCGCAGTCTTCACTACACATCCCACTGCCATGTACGAAGGCACAGTATTCTTCGATGGACGACGTACCTACCTACGAGGTTCAAGGCCTGCAACATCGTAAACTTGTTGATCTCATCACTGGCGTCATCACTAACAAGAACTCGAGATTTGCACACAACTACCACTTCGTACCCAGCAAATTGTTCTGGAACCCTCCTTCCTCCACGCCCACCACACCCACCTCACCCACCTCACCCACACCTTCCATGCCCACCTCCACCACGCTCACCTCCGCTGCACCCACCTCCACTGCACCCACATCTCCCGCGCCGAATTCAGTGCCCACCTCCACCGCACCCACCTCCGCCATGCACACCTCCGCCGCACCCACATCTCCTGCACCAGATTCAGTGCCCACCATGTCCTCATCAACTTCCGCCCCCACTTCTGCCCTCCCCTCAGCTTCCCCTCCACTGCGGGTCTATACCGATACATACAACACCGACGCAATGTTAGATGATGACATGAAGATCCAGTCGATGCCCCGAATTGCTGGCGATGATCCTGCGCTGGAATATGCCGTTCTCCCGCTCCTGATATGGTCTGATGAGACATTGCTGGCAAACTTTGGGTCCGCAAAACTGTGGCCCGTGTATCTATACTTTGGCAATCTATCAAAATACATCCGTGGGCGCCCAAGTGAGTTTGCGGCTCACCACTTGGCGTATATACCAGATGTGAGTGTGGTCTCACCCTTACATCATTCTCACTAATGGTGTAACGTTCCAGCTGCCAGATGGCTTTGCAGATGAATATGAACGCATCTACGGTGTCCCCCCTTCGGATGAAGTGATGAGGTTCTGTCGACGTGAACTGTTTTGTCTTGTGTGGCTCCTACTCTTGGACGACAGGTTTATGGATGCGTTCGTGAATGGCATTGTCTTAGACTGCGCAGATGGCATCAAGCGCCGCCTCTTCCCTCGGTTCTATACGTATTCTGCGGACTATATGGAGAAGTAGGTTGTATGTCCATGTTCCTGTGCATGTAAGCTAACAACACATGGCTAGAGTGAAGATAGTTGCACTAAAACCAAACTCCACACATTGTTGTCCTCGTTGTCTCATTCACAGCGATGACTTATGCAAGGGAGGTAGTAAACAAGATGAACGTCGACGAGCGAACATTCGCAAGGACAATCAGCCGACAAAATGGACAATCAACTTTGCCCGGGACCTGATATTCAAGAAAGGGTATGCGGTCGCTGGAACACGTGTCAAAGCTTTGCTAGCCCCCCAGTCTCTCACGCCGCTGCAGGTGAGTAGAATAAAACAAGCCTTAGGATGCTATTAGCACTGATTCATGATATGTATAGAATGCATTCTCTGCACGACTGTCAGGATACGGAGTTAACTCGTATCAGCTCATGGCGCCCGACCTGATGCATGAGTTTGAACTCGGCGTCTGGAAGAAGATTTTTGAACATCTTGTCCGCCTGGTTAGTACCATCGGAGATGTTGCCATCAAGGAACTTAATCGCAGGTAGTTAAACGTCCATAACGCTTTGCACCCAGCCTGCTGACTGGTTCCTTCAACTGACAGAATGCGTCTGATGCCTACTTGGGGCCGTGATCACATACGGCGATTCTACGATGATGCAGCCACCCGCAAACGGATGGCCGCACATGACTACGAGGCCTATCTCATTGTATGGCAGTACCCACACTCGATATTGCCGCAACTGATTCGTTGTCTAGGTTATGATGCCCGTGATGGAGGGCCTCCTCCCACCTGAAGATGATGAAACAATCGCCGACATGCTCTTTGAGCTTGCAAATTGGCATGCGCTTGCAAAACTCCGGATGCACCATGACCTAACCCTCGACAATCTCACGCACGCAACTAAGTACATGTATGCTGCCATCCGGTACTTTGCAGCCACAACGTGCAAGACACACTCGACTTACGAGCTCCCATCTGAGACCAATACCCGCATTCGGCGTGCCCAAGGTAGACCTGGGGGTGTGGCATCGGGCGAGGGTTCCAGACGCCTTGTCGTTTTCAACGTCATGAATACCTTTAAGTATCATGCCCTTGGTGACTACGTTCCATACATCAAACGCTCTGGATCTACAGATTGTTATACAACACAAATTGTATGCACGTTTCTCTTCCCGTGTCAATTGTTCTGATATCTTCATAGGGAGAGCTGGAGCATCGACATGTCAAGGCCATTTACGAGCGGACCAACAAAGTTAACTTTGAGTTTCAGATAGCCATCCACCAACGCAACCGTTCAGTGCTCGCAAGCTTGCGTTCCCAGGACGATTACGTTGCCCCATCACTCAAGAAAGAGGAGATCAAGCGAGCAGCGGTGGCTCTAGCTGAGGCCCATGAACGCTCAGGTATGTCATTGTCCACGGTCTCACTCAGTAAGTTCCACTGTACAGATGTCTAGGTACAAAGCCACCGAATGTGCCACTTCCGAAAAAACCTTCCCACAAACAGAAACTGCTCAAGTCCAAAGGGGAACAGTGTCGCAGGTTGCGCCAACCATCCATGCCAGCCCCACCTACCGATCATTACCATGTAGCTGCGTCCCAGCGGTCTTCTATACAACTCCGCGAGTGGTCAAGTCAACACCGCAACGACCCAGCAGCCAAGGTGAGTCCACAATGGGACTTTCCAATATTCCCGTATTCAATGGAATCACGCTGTACCATCAGGGCTTCATTCCACGCCTGTATGAGCATCTCGCCTCTCGGATACTTGGTGGCAACATGTTCTCTGAAGCCGACGACTACACTCAGGGACAGTTGGATGGGATACGCATATTCGAGGACAAGATTTTCCAACACAAACAACTACGTCTGAACTACACGACATATGACATGCGACGTGAGCAAGATGTGGTCAACCCTACACGTCATGCCGACATCATGGTTCCCTCACCCCAGTGGGACACCGTGTCTCCGTATTGGTTCGCTCGGGTCCTGGGGATCTTCACGGTCAAGGCATGCTACGAGGGTCCCGAGTCTCATCGAGACTTACGGAGGTGGCGCGACCATGACGTGCTGTGGGTACGCTGGTTCACGCGTGACGACTCAACCCCCTCTGGCTTCAAACACCGTCGCCAACCGCGCCTCCAGTTTGTGGATGCGAACAACCCCGATAATGACCCCTTTAGCTTTATATCACCTGACGACATTATCCGTGCTGCTTACATCCTTCCCTGTCCGGCGCACGGCCTACTCGATGAGTTGCTCCCTCAGTCCACACTTGCACGGCAAGTCCCACTGGAGCCTGGGATAGTAGACGACCAGTGGGACTACGCCTACTACAATGTTGCAATGTAAGTACTCAATCCCGTTTGTTCATGTATGCTAGCTCACTCATGTCACTTTGAATAGGTTCGCAGATCGCGACATGTTCATGCGACATCACGGCGGCGGTATTGGGCACCGCGGACTTGGTGTCAGCCTCGAAGCCGCGAAGGCGCATGGGCAACGCAACAGTGAACCCATCCCGTGCAACTCACTTGACCACTTGTTTGAACTTTCGGGATCCGAGTCGGATGACAACGACGAAGTGCAGGACGTTGGGGCACATACTGATGGAACACACAGAGACTCTGACAAGCAAGACATGCCAATGGACGAGTCCGAGTCCGAGGATGAATCAGACACAGTGATGCATGATGCATTGGAAGCCGACGGAGGAGGGGAACCGTGGGAGGATGAAGTATACCTCGAGGGGAATGGTCCCGGCGAGGAAAACGACAGCAACGAGGGTGGTAGGGACGAGATGGCACTGGCAGAGGTAGAGTTCGACACCGACGAGTCGGACGATGAGGATGACAATGGGGAGGAGTTCGATGCAGACTCGGATGCATATAGTACCTTTGGGTTTGCTCCTCTGTAGAGTAGACGTCTCAACCATGAAGTCTCAATGTTCGATTGTGCCGTTGCCAACGGTGGGCATTTTCGCAAACTCAATCATGCTCGTATAGTACTACTAGTAGTACTACAACTTGAACAGAATTCAGATGTAATCAGGTTGGTTGCAAGACCAATCTCGGCCATACTCGCGCGCCATCCCTCAGCACTGACACAGAATGATCAAAATACCCCGCGAAATGCTCTCTGTGTTAGCCCATGGCCTCCTAGCGCCAGCGAAGATGTGTCATGACCGTGACACGTCCCCCTTGAGGGGGCTTGGTAACCAGTCACCATTGGGCATCAACCATGGTCATGGATGGCCGTTGGGTGCTTGTTTCCCTGATGCACCAGCAATACAATCGCATCTGACAGCTTTGAGAGGAAAACATGACTCCTAACACCTCTATATGTCCAACCGTCTGTACGAGCTTCCGCCGCTTCCCTTGGGCCTGGCCAGTGCTTGACGAGCCAGACAGAGGTTTCCCATATCATAATAAAGCTGTCAGAACGGCGAAGGTGAAGTACGAACCTGTACTACAAAGCGTGCGATCTGCAGACGCCGGTTGAGACTTATTAGACAGCTTCAAAACTAATGGGTACTTTGCCAACTGATTACTCTTAATCTCTAGACAAGTAATTGGCGCATCATTTATTTATCGAGGTGGTTGACATTCGTTTGTTACCGGACCCCCCGCATCTTGAAGCAACAGCCATCACCATCACAAGTGTGATTTGCACCGACGTTACACGCTTTGATGACCTCGGCGACATCCCATTGACTGACGTCGCCAGACGCAGCGCATCAAACAGACTCGGGCGGTGATATAGATATTTAGACTGTCACTCGGGCGTGGGGCAAACTCTCGACCAGCCTCCACTGTTGGGTCCGTTGTTTTCACGCTCATTTCGTCCTTCTGCCCTTTCGTTTCTGCTCTTTGTTTAAGCAACTTGAGGTGAGCTGCGGGGCCAAGTAGGATGCGCATCAGGAACTCAGAATCCCCATTGCAACTTCCCGCACAGATTTCTCTTCAAGCTTTCGCCACTTCTGATTTCTGGCGCCGTCTTCCACACACCACTATGTCGACCCAGACGATTGCCACCGCAACATCATCTTCAAGCCCCTCCGCAAGCATAACTCCTGAATCATCGAGTTCTGCCACCACGCTCGCCTTAGGGATCTCCCTCGCCGCTGTTGCGGCAATCATTTTCGGAGGTCTAGGGCTCTACTTCGTGCGAAGACGTTACAAGCGCAGACAGGCTCAAGCGCATGCAGATGAGCTCTCGTCGCACAGGCGGACCTATATGGTCTCCGTCGACCCGTCGCATCTAGCTGCCCGTGTGACACCATTCGGGGTAGGAGTTAACGCGTCTCATGTAGAGGTGCCCAAGTTTGGTGAGTGTTTATATCGTCTCCATATCGCTGAGATGTCTTGAGCCATGAAGGATGCAAATGTGTTGCATGATGCCGGGTGTTTGGTTGACAGAGTGGTAAAGCACGGCGAAATTTGTGCGTGAACGGTGATCTATCGTGTGTTCGTTTGAACTGTCAGCGTTCCCATCTTCAGTGTTGACCAATTGAACTGCCTCATCTTTGTGGGGCATCGCATTGTGCTTCTGGCCCCTCCATGATAACCTTACTGACCATATGTCCATCCAGTTCACAATCCCGGTGAGAACATGCGCGTTGCGTACCGGCGTTCTGACGGTGGATGGAGTTTCCACTACACCTCAGAGCCAAGCCATTCCGTCGATCTTCAGCGCGAGGCCACGACGACAACGATGTACACGCGACCGACACAGGGCACGAAGGACAAGAAGCTCCGTCCCGGCGAGCTCACCACGCGCGGGTATGTCGAGCCCGACATTGAGGGTAACCCTCCTCCTCCATATTACCCGCACGATGAGAGCGTCACGAGCGGCAGTACGGGTCGCTAGTCCTCCACTCTGCCATCGAGGATGCTCTCACCCTCCATGCGCACACTTCTATGTCCTCACGTCTTCCTATCATGCTCTGCGCAACACCACGCTGTCGGATCGAACATGCTCTCTATGCCTATCTATGCTCATCTTCATTTGGCTGTAGCACCCACACCACCTTCCTTTGGACATACTAGCGTTGGCTCATGATTCTTCGCATCTTGTAACTTCACAAGCCAACAGCCATTTGATTCCATTTATCATATCTATCTTCGCGATGCGCATAACGCGCGTATATCTGTCTTCAGTTGTCTTGCATTCAATTCACATGTGGCTGGTCTGTCAAGTAAAATCGTTGAGCTTAATGATTGAACCTTGTTTTGCAGTCAGTATCATGATGTTTTGCTCTCCTCAAAACGCTGCTGAGCGCTGAATACAGTAGCTATAAGCTCCTTCAACTGACCATTTAGGCGCCTGTGTCAGGCTTTGACCTCGACATCGACATCGGGATTGGGAGACATGCCTCCCAAAACATCCACGAAACCCTCGGCCAAGTCAGCGGCGACCAGCCCGAAAACGCGACAACCAAAGACTGTACCAAAGCAACCCTTGCCGCTCGCTGACCGGGTGAAGCGGCTCTTCACTTCGCTGTGTGCGCAAATTGACGGTGGGCACTTCGCCAACGCGATCAAGACGTGCGACAAGAGTACGTCCAGTGTTGTCGATTGTCGCGATCGTACAGATAATGTCTGTGCTGACCGTGTGCAGTCCTCAGACTCGACCCACACGACCGCGATGCGCTCCAGACGAAGCTCTTCCTTCTGCTCCAGACGGACCAGTATGCCGCCGCTCTTGCGATGACCGAAGCCCCAGCCGGGCTCCCCAGCTCGAGCGATACAGATCATGCGTTCGAGAAGGCGTACTCTCTTTACCGACTTCATCGAGAGGAAGAGGCGACGAAGGTGTTGGAGGCGATGAAAGAGGACGAGGAGGAGGTTGACAGAGGGGTGGTGCATCTCGAGGCACAGCTGGTGCGTCGGACAACGCATCATCGTGTATGCTGGTCGGCTGACCGTCTGTGGGTGGCATTCAGGCATATCGGCAAGGGTCCTACCAGACAGCGTTTGACCTGTACAACCAGCTCTTGGACAGCGCTGAGCCGGTGCGTGTTCATCTTTCAGTCTCTTTTCACCTTTCATCTCGCTCCCATCCATGGTTCATCTCGGTCAGCGATCCGTACCGTGGGTATGTGCGCTCAGTATCGCGGGCTGCGACCTCATCTCTGTTGGAGCAGATGTGATTGTCCGATCTGTTGGTTCGGTGTATCCGACTCTACCCAACCCTATTCACCTCATGAACTTCTTCGTGTGCTCGCTTTCACCCTCGTTCGAACTATCTATCATTCACCCGGTATCTCCCTCATCTTCATGTGAAGACTGGCAACGTTTACTCCCCAAAGATGCTGTCCTGCTGTCGTCGGTGGTCATTCAGAGGTGTTTGGATGTCAACCTGCGGACGTGCATGAGGTGGACGTCAATTGCATTGTAACGGGTTCTTGTCCTCGTTCTACAGTTCCACAGCCCTCGTATTACGGACATAATATGTTCACCGCGATTGTACGCCGAGGTCGCAGATCATAACATTTCTCGGTCTTCTCGGTTCATTGTACCACTAAAGTTCACCAATTTGACTTTGCGCTGTCACTAGAACTCTGAAGAGCATTCGGACATCCTAACCAACCTTCAAGCGGCGCAGAAACATCTCGACTTCCTGACGTCGGGCTTCCTGCATGCGCTGGACGCGCTCCCGTCCTCGGTATCTAGCACACTACAGACTGTACCTCCGCCCCAGCAACAACAGCAGCAAGCTGCGTCAGTCTCCGCGCTCGCATCCGCCGCTGCTGGCTCTGGACATGCAGAGACGCAGAAACCCAAGAAAGTGCGGATGAAGCGTGTGCCCAAGGGTGTTGTACCCGGAGTGACGCCTCCCCCGGACCCAGAAAGGTGGCTGAAGAAGAGCGAACGGACAACGTTCGGGCAAGGCAACAGGAGGCGCAAAGGTGGGGGTGGGGCCACGCAAGGTGCCATGGAGCCTACGAGCGCTGGCGGAAAGAGTGCTGGCAGTGGGAAGGGCAAGAGAAAGAAGTAATCTACAGAATTGTTAAGTTAGGTTTCGTTTCAGGCAAGTCCATGGTTCCCTTCTGCTCCTCAATCGCCGTGATGCTGATGTTCTGCGCGTGGCTGGCGCACGCCTTTGTGCCAGTTGTATGCGGCGCGGTTCCATTAGAGTTACCTTGTGTGCCCGTCGTGCATTGTGTGATATTCAATCCTGATCCCAGCAGATTCACAATTGCCGGACCTCGTGCTGCAAAGGATGCCCGAAAACATACCCGATAGTGCGCTATCAAGTCAGGCTTTGTTCATAGATCATACCGGCATACGTTCACACCGTCTTCTGGGTTCGCCACGCCGTCGAGAACGTCTTGGTCGCCGCCAAGGAACGGTCACGTGGTTAGTGTGCCTGTGCGTGGTGTGCGTGAGGTCGACGGCGAAGAGTGGGCGAGGTCTCCAAGCGCGCAATATCTCTTCACTGTTCGCAAGACGGCCTGTCAAGAACGGACGCTCAATTGTACAAGCGGACACGCATCGGCAAAGGTCTCTTTCTTCCGTCCTGGCATGTGAACTCGGCTACCAGCCACGGGACATCATGGCCGTTTGTCTTGAAGCCTCTTTGGCATATTCCACATTGGAAGAAGAAGTTGAGAGTCTTTGAGTCGGGTGCCACCGCGGAGATGGGAGCCCCGGGACAAGGTACGATTGTCTACCATCCCCCTCGCGAAGCTTCGTGCAGGCTAGCGGCCTAGTCATCTATTGAACACGTTTGCGATCGCCCTCATTCAATTGCTCTTCCATTCCGGATGTCAAGTGTTGCGTGTTGCCAGCCCTCGCAGTCTAAGCATGGATGCCATGCCGCACACCGCTCCACATCAGCGCGGTTTCACGTACAAGTATGAGCTCGTCAGCTCGGTGGAACCCTCAGCATTGCGGTCTCTCTCCGGGTCCTCGAGCACTCTGAACCCACTCGACAATTTAACGCTAACGAGAACAGCACACAGACATGTCCGCCCACCACGACGTCCTCGGCGCTGTCGTCCTCGCTCGCAATGGAGACCGCACGGAATGCTACCAGCACCCCGTTTCTCAAAAGGCGAGCTCCACCCGGAGTACCCCTCTCGGTGAGGTGCGCCTTTCGCACCCTCTTCACGTTCCCGCCTAGCATCGCCGTGAGATACTGATGACAATCTGAAAGGTTCAAGCATATCAGCTCGGTCAGCACCTCCGGAATCTGTACCTCAACCCTGACTCGGCCTCATTCATCCGTGGAATCCACTCCGACCTTGTTGACCTGAGCGAGGTCGCCGTCCGCGTCAAGGTCGGCGGTGAGGGTGCGGCGGTTTTCGACTCTGCTACTGCCCTCCTCCAGGGTCTCTTCCCCCCGAATCCGAACCACAGAATCACACTTGCCAATGAGACCACTGTCGTCGCGCCGTTGAACGGCTACCAGTACGTCCCAGTTGAGACCGTCGAGCCCAGCAACGACCGTTCACTCGAGCCCTGGACCGATTGCCCTGTATGCCACGTATGCTTACTTCAAGCCAGAGTGCTCATTGATATCGGGTTGTGTAGGCTTTTGAGAAGCACGCTCAGAAGATGCACAACTCGGCCGAGTTCAAGGAGGTTGCGAAGCAAGCCCAGCCTTTCTTCCATGCACTCAAGGACTTCGCCTTCGGCCGCGAGCTTTCCCTCGAGAATGCAGTAAGCAACGGAGTTCCGGATCATCACCCTCCGTATACAACCCGCTGATCATCGACTTTGCTTCCCCCACAACCATATGCAGTACAACGTAAGTTAATCTTTCTTCGCATATTCGGATGATCAAGTTCACCCATCATGATGTACTCCAGGTTTGGGACCTCGTTTCCTCGCAGCTCATCCACAACAAGACCTACGCGCACCGCCTCCCTCCCACGTTCATCGAGCAGGCGCGTGGCTTTGCTAACTTCCGCGAGAATGCCATCTACTCCGACTCCGCCATGGGCGGCATTGGAAACAGTACGTTCTCGTCCTGTTCTATGATATGCCACGTTCCTAATCCTCATCAACGATGAAGTTGCTAGCCGGACGGCGCTGAGCTCGATCCTCAAGGCGCTCCAGCGCATCGCGTTCAACGGCGACCCGCTCCAGCTGATGGTCATCGAGACGACCTACCAACCCTTCATCTCCTTCTTCCACCAAGCCGACGTTGTCAAGTCTCACCCGGAGCTCCAAGCCCATCCGTGGGTTGTCTATTTGTGTTGTCCAGCACCGCCATGCTGATAGACTGCGACCGCGTCTCCCTTGCGCACACACTGACGCATTCCCACCCGACCCGTCCTGCGTGATTTCACTTACTTCAATGCACGACCCATATCCACCCTATCCAGCCGACTTTGGCTCTGCGATCGCGATCGAGCTGCGCCGCGCGCCTCCGCCCGACCAGCGCGACTTCCTGCGCTTCAAGTTCCGCAACGGCACCAACGAGGAGTTCCGCACGATCCACGTCTTCAAGCACCGCGAGGACATCCCGCTCACCGAGTTCATCTACCGCCTCGAGAACTCCGTCGTGAACAGCAACCGCGAGTGGGCCCAGGCCTGCAGCTCCTCGGGCGCCACCGCCTCCGCCGCGTCCCTCCTTGGGCTCCCCGAGCGCGCGACCACCGGCAGCACCGTCGCGGACGCGTCCATCGGGGTCTTCTTGGCGCTCGTCATGCTTACCCTCACGTTCTTCGCTGCCAAGGTCGTCCGCTGCAGGAGGGCAGTCCACCTTGCGGGCCCCGAGGTATGTACTATGTCGGCTAGAGGGCAAAAGTGGGGAGATTGCGAGATACTGAGCGTGATACGCGATGCGCAGGATAACCTCTCTGCGGTCCCCTCGGAGATCATCGTGCAGCGCCGCGACGACAAGGCTCCCGTCCGCTACTGAGTACTTGAGCGCTCGAGTGGTCGAGTGGTCGAGGCCTGAGGTTGCTCTGAAGCGCACATTCGGACGGACATCTCTCTCTGGCGGCTGACACGATTAGGACGGTGTTTTTTTGTCATGAACTGTACGATGGCTGGCACGGATTGTATCTCTATGGGTCTCCGGACTCGCACTTGTATATATTTTTCTGCTCTCTCACGCACTGCGTATGTCCGAGGTGTCTGCGCGCAGCTCCTTGCCAGTGGTAGTGGATGGCACTCGACGTGCCCGTCGTACGCCGGAGGGTCCAGTATGAAAGAGATACAACAACATGGTATATATATATATTATCACAGTCCGAAGCACAAGCACAAACACAGGTGGACAATGGGGTACGGTGTACACGAGGAATGCGGGCAGTCATGCGGAAACAGTGAAGTTCGAAGAGTGTCCCACGAAAGGCGCAATGCTGCAAATCAGAGGCTTGCTGTCGCCAAAGTACGTCAGGCGGTACGTGCCAGCTACATCGCACAAGACGGACGGTCGTCAGCATATGCAGTCATCCAGCCCGGGGGTACGTGGGCGGTTGGACAAGGAAAAGAGCGTAGGCTTACATGGGGTGCCGTTCTCGATGATCCAGGTGATATTGACCGTGCTCGTTCCAAGAATCTGCGCGTTTGTTTCTGTTTTAGCCACGAAGCGGGCGTGAGTGTGGGATAGGGCAGTGATGAGGATCTGCGCGTTTGTGTTTGATTGAGCCACGGAAGGGGCGTGAGTGTGAAATACGCACCGTGCTCGTCCTCGCCCATTGGTAGGTGGTCGACGGGTGCGAGTCAGAGCGCACAGGCTTCCATTGGCCATTGGCGAGCTGGTCGACGGAGAGGAAGGTGTGTTCCAGACGGAGGTTGTTCTGATAGCAGGACGTCGGTCTCTGACACTACGACTGGCTCTGGCAGTTAACAACTCACTCTTGGGTTTAAGATGTCCGTGAGAACAACAAGACGATGCAGAGGCGAGATGCTCACCCAACGAATGTAGCGACGACGGCCTCGCCCGCCTTGTATGGGGAAGATGTGCGCACGTCCGTGATGACGTCGCCGAACTTGCGGCCGGCTCCTGACGAGTCGAACACGACACTCGTCTGTCATATGGGCGCTTCAACACATGTGCCCTACGGTCGCACACATACTCAATAACGTACCTGGAGAGAGATGGCTTTCCCAGTCTGGTCTGCGGATGCGGGGTCGGAAGGGGGCTTGCCACTCGCGTTGTCGGCGAGGAACGAAACGAGGCTGGTGTACTTGTCCTTTACGCCAGCAGTCAGTAAACGGCATGCAGTTCCCCACGCCAACCACAGCCACACACAATGTATGCCTCGAGCGTGTCTGGAAAGAATTTCAGCGCTCAGTATGTCCCCGATAAGGGACCCACACGAGAGAGGGGAGAGACGACGCACAGGGCCCAAAGATAGTCGACGCGCCCTCGTACCGCTGCACGGCGTACTCCTCGCGCGTCGTCACGTAGTGCGCGTACGTGTTCGCCGGGCCGGCGATCACGACGTACGCGTCGTCCCCAAGCACGCCCTCGGAGATGAGCCGCGCGCGGACGGCCTCGCGCATGCGGCGGCCCGCCCTCGTCGTCATCTCCCCGGGGGTGATGAGTTGCCGACGCGGAGGATCTGGATGTCGACTGTGCTAGGCGACCATTCGTACGGGAAGTGCGCGTAGCCCTGGCACAGCGGCAAGCGTCAATATCGGAGGAGCGCGGATCGTGGGAGGAGGCTGGCGCACAGTGTTCAGCAAGAATCTGCGCGTTTGTTTCTGTTTTAGCCACGAAGCGGGCGTGAGTGTGGGATAGGGCAGTGATACGCACCGTGCTGGTCCTCGCCCATTGGTAGGTGGTCGACGGGTGCGAGTCAGAGCGTACGGGCTTCCATTGGCCGTTGGCGAGCTGGTCGGCGGAAAGGAAGATCTGTTCCAGACGGAGGTTGTTCTGAGAGCAGGACGTCGGTCTCTGACACTACGACTGGCTCTGGCAGTTAACAACTCACTCTTGGGTTCGCACTGGGTTTAAGATGTCCGTGAGAACGACAAGAAGATGCAGGAGGCGAGATGCTCACCCGACGAACGTAGCGATGACGGCCTCGCCCGCCTTGTACGGGGAAGACGTGCGCACGTCCGTGATGACGGCGCCGAACTTGCGGCCGGCTCCTGACGAGTCGAATACGACACCCGTCTGTCATAGCGGCGTTTCAACACATGTGCCCTACGGTGCACAGCGCACACATACTCAATAACGTACCTGGAGAGAGATGGCTTTCCCAGTCTGGTCTGCGGATGCGGGGTCGGAAGGGGGCTTGCCACTCGCGTTGTCGGCGAGGAACGAAACGACGTCCTTCACGCCAGCAGTCAGCAAACAGCATGCAGTTCCCCACGCCAACCACAACCACACACAATGTATGCCTCGAGCGTGTCTGGAAAGAATTTCAGCGCTCAGTATGTCCCCGATAAGGGACCCACACGAGGGAGGGGAGAGACGACGCACAGGACCCAAAGATAGTCGACGCGTCCTCGTACCGCTGCACGGCGTACTCCTCGCGCGTCGTCACGTAGTGCGCGTAAGTGTTCGCCGGGCCGGCGATCACGATCACGACGTACGCGTCGTCCCCAAGCACGCCCTCGGAGATGCACCGCGCGCGGACGGCCTCGCGCATGCGGCGGCCCGCCATCGTCGTCATCTCCCCGGGGGTGATGAGTTGCCGACGCGGAGGATCTGGATGTCGACTGTGCTAGGCGACCATTCGTACGGGAAGTGCGCGTAGCCCTGGCACAGCGGCAAGCGTCAATATCGGAGGAGCGCGGATCGTGGGAGGAGGCTGGCGCACAGTGTTCAGCAGGATGGGCTTGGGGTACTGGCAGTCGACCTGCTCCTTCGGGGGAAGAGGCGTCACAGTGCCCTTCACGATCTCCCAGAATGGGTTCCTGCGAACTGTCGAGCAGACGGAGATGCGGAATTGGATCACTGAGGCGTAGAGGAATTGTCGCCCTGGATGAGGTCGAACGCGCCAGGGCCGTCACTGAACGGAAGGTCAAAGTCTGATCAATCGAGACAAGGGTGATGACACCCACGTAGTGCTACCCGCGAACGAATAACCCACCGCCATTGGGCATGTACGCGCCGTCATCCCGTTGGGCAGCTGGAACTCGCGGAACGACCTTTGAGGCCAAGTTGAACTCACACCTCCAGGACAGATGGGAAGTGACGGAAACGAACATGTTCATATACGTGTGCACGTACTTGACCTTCCCGGTCACGGCGGGCAAGGTGCTGCTCATGAGCGTCTTCGCACCGTCAACCTGACGTTGCGCGATAATCCTATTCGACTCAAAGTCCGAGATGCGGAAGCCGGGACCTCTGTTCCTGGACGTGAGCGACCATTCCTGTAACACCAGAGGGATTACACACCGGCCGTGACAGTCCTGCGTCTTGTTGCCGCAAGTCGAGTGGTCGAAGTCGCACGGCTGGCCGTTCCATGGCTCGCCCGGGCTCTCGCAGAACGCACCCAAGCTTTGCAGGGGTGAGTACGAGGGGCAAAGCAGGGAATGACGCTGAGGGACTTACGTGTTGGGGCTGGTGTCCCCGACGTTGGCTGTAGCTTGTGTGAGCGTGTGAACGGCGGGCGTATCGGGCATGCGCATGCGGGCACTCACACTGCGTGAATGCAGCGATGAAGGTGTTGTTGCCCGGCATCGCGTCGGGCTCGACGGAAGCTATGTCGTCTTTCAGGAGCCTGCTATCATATACGGGTAAATCTCTTACCTTCATACAGATATGCCGCCATGCCCTTGTTGTCGCTGCTTACGAGGGTGTTGTTCGACACGAATTCGCATCAGAGTACGTTGTACAGAGAGGACCATTGGAACTGGCCTCGTAGATGCTCGTCCCATGAACGGCGAAGAAGCTCAAGAAGCCCCTCGCCTTCCCACTCGCGTCATCGAACCTCAGCAGCGTGAGGTCCTTGTCCTGGTCATACTGGTACCTCGCGCGCTCCTCGGCAGGGTTCGCAAGGTACGCACTCGGCGACCGGTTGGTGTTCCCATCCAGTACCGTCGTGTTTCCCAAACTGAGCTTTCCAGCGGCGAGGCTGTTGTGGGCGCGCTGCACGGCGAGCAGGGTGCCCGCGACGATCGCGTCTGCGGACTGCTTGACGTAGCCGAGAGCGGTTATCTGTGGGAGGAGGTTCTCGAGGTATCCGCCGACGCCGCTGTGCTGGTGAGTTGAGACGAGCGCGATATTGTCGTTGTTGTACAGGCCGGGGTGCTGAGTGGAGAGCGCCTACACAATTGAACGACGGACACCGGTGTCACCCATCGCGATGTCTGCGAGAAGTCAGTATATGCTATCTGCGCATCCTTGGAAGTGGCGCCAGTTCGGAAGGTGCATACGAGTAAGCAAAGAGCATGCGTGATCCTAAAATATTATTTCGAGTGGAACTCAAGAAGGCATAAGTCTGCTAGAGCCAGAGCAGAGCAGCCCACATGCTTCCGTTTATAGCCCTGCCTCCTTCCCATGCTGGTCTCCATTCGGGCAAGTGAGGTTTGGAAGGAGTGCTCACCAGCATTGATGAAGACGACATGATTGGACGAGTTGGACGCGGCGGCGATGATCCATGTGCGACTGTGCTGTCTCATGTGGAGACCGGTGTCGACTTGTGCGAGACTTGCATACCCCTAGACGAAGGTCAGCATACAGTGGCATATTACAGCATATAGTCGACAAGAGGACGGGATCGGGAATGATGTATTCCAGGTTGCTTTGACGGCGGCAAAATCTGCACCCTGGGCTTCTCTTGCCCTGGCCACATGCTTGACATTGTCTCCAGGGACATATGGCATCCACAGACTGAGACAGACCGCATCAGGTAGCACAGAGCAGGCGTGCTTGGTAAAGGGATCATGGGATTTTCGTAGTCGTGCGCCGAGACTCATGATGCTCCGCACGGTCGCAAAGAGAGGGACTCACCATCATATTCGTTTCCACGACCGGACTAGTCACAAAACCCTTGGTCAGCACACAGGCATATACAATGAACACGTAATCACCCAGTGATGTCGCCAATGCCTGACCGCCATGATTGGGATCAATGCATGCCCTCGATAGCTCGTATATGCGCTTCACTCACCCAGTCCCAATAGATACTGCGCGGAAACTACCCGTACGCCTGCTTGCGCGCCATTGCGGAAGACGTTGGCGGAAGCAAGGTAGGTAGTCAATCAGAGGAGACCACGTTGAAGAGCTGCATTGTGGACCGCAACAAACCCCAGAGGTCGGTGGGGAGGGAGGAAGGGTCGACAAGTACCAAATATGCATTGTTGGCTACAAGAGCTGCTACTAAGAACCGGCGGATGAACACGCGATCCCGAACCAAGAATATCTGATCCCATCATCCCCTCGGCAAAAGCCGATCCTAAACAGTCGATGATGATATAATACTTACAGCTTGAAGTTGTATTCTCACTCGAACATCAACGTCTCTGCCAGTGTCAGTAAGTCACATAGAACTCCTGGGTATGTCTTGGTAGTGCTCATACAGCCTTCTCATTCGTTGCTGCCGCCTGGTAGGTACTCCGGACTGTCGGGTTGTCTGTTAGCCGAAGGCTTCCCTGCTCCGTCGAAGAGGCTGATGCACGGGCACTTCGGCGATTGCTACATGTGTGTTCCACACTAGCTCGCCGTTTATCCAGTTGACCACCATAATGATAGCCCGAAAGACCGGTTCGCATCACAACAACAGTAAGTGAAGTACGGCTCGCGGTCCCTCCTACATACCTCATGCCCATCATCAATCCAACCTTCAATCCTAGTGCCAAGGAAGCCGCCGTTCGCACCCGTGTCGGTGCTGCGCAGTATGGCAGCGTCAGTTCTGCGCTTGGAGCACAGCGCGAGAGGGATCATACACAAATGCAGTCCTCCCGTCGGGGCTGAACGCTATCCCGTTGCATCGGTCAAAGCCATCTGCCACGACGCGCACTGAGCCCGTGTCCGGATCGAACCTGTACAATTGGTTCGGCAGCAGCGGCGGGGGGCGGAAGTGGTTCAGGAATCCGTATCTGGGGATGGGGTCCTTGTCAGATCAGACGGCCGCACTCGCTCACGCTTGGATCGCATACGTGACGTCTGTGAAGAATAGCTTGTTCGTTCCCGGGTGGATCTTGACGTCGTTCAGGGAGTTGAACTGCCTGCCGAAGAAGTTGTCCAGCAGAACAGTCGTGTTGTGAGGGGGAAGAGGGTCGACGAGTGCCAGAGAAGGAGGGATGGGTCCTCGTCCGGAGTTCACCAGTACGAGCTTGCCCAAAAAGGGCCCCGTTCCCCCGTTTGTCATCTGGATAGACTCGGGAAGGTCGAGCTATCACGTACGTGTAAAACTATCAGCAACTCGTATCACCCTGCGATGTTGCGAAGAACCTCACTCTCGTTACCGTGACGTTCACCGGCGCCGTTCCCTTGCCACGGATCGCGGCAGCAACCTCTTTCAGGCTGATCTTCGAGACCTGGTTGTTGTGGTCGATGTCGCTCATCCCGAGCGCCCCGCCGTCGTTGCTCGAGAAGAAGACCTCGTCCGTACTCGGGACCCATACGGGCGCCTCGTGCGCGAACGCGAACGTCGGGTTCGCTGCGACAGCACGGATCGTTGCGCTCGGTCCGAGTA
>KN050163.1:5852-17194 GCA_000743315.1 Lignosus rhinocerotis TM02
CTCACTGACTGAAGATCCCTTATTGTGTGACTTACAGGGTTGCTCCCAGCCTTCCAGGTTCAGAGTTCAACAGCAAGATGTGACTTGTATTACACCAACCTACAGTGGGTGTTATATACTACTTGGGTGTACAGCATTATGTAATACTGTACAGTGATTATCTAACCTCAGTTGGTCACTAATTATAGTGCCCTAGAACCGATACTGCGGCTCCATACTATCTGGAGTTCTGGTAACATTCCTATAGGAATGTTGAGTGTTATTTATGTCAAACCCGGAACTTATCCGTGTTCAACAGTTTGCCAGGAGGTCCTATTAACAGTGTCAATATACACAGGACACGGAGTCCAGCAAGTTGGTAATGCACTGCACTGATCTTGTCTGACCAGGTGTCTCCATTGACGGCCACTGAGGGTATGTTGGCACACCTGAACTACCGGGTCTACCATGCTAGTGAGTCTGACTGCATACACATTATTGAGAACATTACCTGATTGCATTGCAGTGCTTTCAGTGGTGATAGGATTATGAACATCTTCTGGTTGTTGCTTGGCAAGAGCAATGGCAGAAGAAATGGAATGGTCTTTCCTGCACCTGTACCTGCTATAACAGTACAATTGAGCCCAAGACAAAATGCCTCAGCAATGTCCAGTTGCCACTCACAAGGTTCCATGCCTGTCCTGGTGAAGAACTCAGTTGCCATGTTCTTTCGTGTTTGGGAGGAATTGTAGCCAAGGTCCACAAGAGCACAATGGCACACATTTTTGAGGTTCTTCTGAGATACCCTGTGTTACTGGTCATTGTAGTTCTCGGAATGCACAATGTTATCTGAGCATTGTGGCAGCATGAGAGCTGGGAGGAGGTGAGGGAGGAGAACACATTTGTGCAATGCAACACGACCTCATGTCAGGGTGTGCAAAGGTGTCTGTATTGGGCAGACAATCTTGCCATCTAATCTATACATGTTGTTGCAGAGACAAGCTCTTAGACGCGCAATGCATGGTGAAGAGCATGGTCGACGCCAACATGACTTTGGCACAGAGAAAGAGGGCGGAAGAGGGGAGGGGTATAGTGTTGATCAATCGACTCACAGTATTGGTTTGCTTTAGTATTGAATGAGATGTGGATATCAATCACACAAGGCTAGTCCCCAAAGACCAAAATTAGCATTATACACTACTGAGAATACAAGGCTCACCTAGTCCCCAAAGACTGAAGAGGTCGAGATGAGGACTAGGGACACATCTAAGTATCTACTTATACCCGGGGGATGTGTGCACAGACCATGTAACTATTTGCGTATGTTTGCTAGGAATCCTGGGCAAGAATGATGAAAACTATGTACCACGAGAATAAGAAGTCTGAAAGACAATAGAACAGCAGAGACTGCGAGAACGAAAGTACTGATAGTAGGGGATGAGGCATGAAGACAATAGTGCCCTAATCTTAGCATGGGAGTATGGTCCGGGCTTGGGTGGCTTACTATCTAAGTCCTTATCTTGTCTACTAAGTACCATAGAAAAAGCAAAAATAAAAAATGTAACTATCAATATGCCGTTCACGACACATGTGGGCCTTGCAGGTGCCAGGAGGGGTGGGCTGAGCATGCCCCAGACATCTGTGTAGCCGTGGTGGTGGGGTGCAGGCAGTACACTCAGTATGTCTGGGCATGAGACAATAAAATCCCATCCATTTTGCCAGTTACATAATCATGTTCAAAACAGGAGGCATCTAAGTGACCTGCACCATAGGGTCTTCTTGACTACAACTTGACTGTTGGATTTAGACTAGAGATTGTCGAGGAGATGCCCAAGGTGCTCTGGTAGAATGCACTGGGGGCATCAATGTGTGGGACAGCCTGTTACATGCTAATCCAATAGTTTTCTTTGGTCAGCTTTGACTACCATAAAACACAATGTTGTATTCTTGTCAAACAAGTGTTACACTCTCCTTTCTGAGTGGAACAGCTGTGTAACAAGTTTTTAAGATGAAACAGTTATTTGACAAAGTATATAACATTGTGTTTCATGGTAGTTGAAGTTGACCAAAGAAAATCATTGAATTAGAATGTAACAGGCTGTCCCACTCATCGATGCCCCCGGTGATGGGCATAGCACTATAAGGTAATCATTCTATGGATTTAGTACACCACAAGTGATCACTTAGCACTCGCGCTCAGGTCCGGCGTACTCATTGGGGCACTGCCTGATGAGGTTGCGCCCATATAAATCGGAGTTCGCTTGCACTTGCGTTCCGCCCGATGGTTCAGGTCGCATAGAAGCGCTGCTTGATCGCGAGGGCCCTGCGGCGCCGCTCAACGCAGCATGTAGCGTGCCGCCCTCGAGCTCATGAAGAGAGCAGTGGTGTTTGTGAACAATTGGCTCCTCGCTATTTTTGCTCTTGCCCTTCAACGACACACCGGGCATTGAAGTGGAGTTGCACTTGTATGTAGTCAAATGTTGCAACCGTATCGAAGCTGAACGCCACATTCCTTGAATCTAGACGACGGCGCCAGTGATGCAGATACTCGAACCGACCCCCGAAAGACCAGGAACGACAAGGATACGCGACACCCATACACGTCGTCCACGATACACATTCGTACTTTGGGCCACTTTCCTACTCGCAGCATGCATCTCCCTAGTTCGGGCTCAAGACATCCTCGTCGACCCACCCCCTGAATTCTTGACCTTATGCCAACCCTACGCATTCACATGGTCTGGCGGAGTTCCGCCGTACGCGCTGTCCATTCGAATCCCCACAGGACAAGTCGACGTGCCCGTTGCACTGCCGTTTGTCAACATCTTTGTACATCGATTCATCTGGACACCCGACATAGTTGAAGACTCGATGGTAGCTCGAGTATTCGACAGCATCGGCACAAGCACAACCTCTATACCGTTTACAGTGCGCAGCGGCAATGTCACTTCGTGCGTGAAAAGTGCACCAATGATGTCGAACTCGACAACAGAGGCCCCCTCGCAGACTACACTGACAATCAGCTCCGATGTACGACAGAAACTGAGCGGAAAGGCGATTGGTGGCATAGTAGTAGGAGCGGCCGGGATCGCCGTCATCATGTCGGGACTGCTCTACTGGCTATGGTTGCATAAAGATAAACAACGTGAATTCAGTCCCGTAGGTTCGTCAGCCATGCGCCTTGTAGTAGCATGGATATATTGTGAACACTGACTGCTACAGATATCGAAGATCCCGTTTTGAAGCCTGGACGGGGACATTTATCCATACCAGCAAGAGCATCCCGGCTGTTTGGACAGTCATTCGCCACTGCAAGGGCGCTGCCAGAGATCGTGGCCACATCTCCAACAGACGTGTCCTCCATAGTCAGCTTCGCGGTCAATGAGTCTAAAGAGCGTACCAGGAAGACGGGGTCCAACGTGATCTTCGATGCAGCAGCGGGGAATGAATACGGTCTGAAGAACGAGAATGAAGACGCACCACTACTTGGCAAACGACAACAGCCGCCTATTGCAAATCAAATCAGGCCGCCGCGATCGCCAGCGTAAACTTGCGTAAACCGAGTTCAAGTTGCATCATGAGACCAATGCCGGAGAGAGGGGTCAAACGGATGAGAGGAACAAACAGATGATTCCGGAGTCACGAGGTTTCATGTTTCTCATAAGCCTCTATCTCAGTCTGCACGTAAGCTTGTACAGAATCGTGGCTTCCAGATATATCAGGGCAAGCGTAGTACCTCATGCAGGGAACCACCGAAGTTGACCTTACAACGAGGCTATGAGGCGAGCAGCGACCGGCCTAGTAGGGAGTGGGGAGACTTGTGGCACTATATAGGACTGATAGTGAATAAGTACCTGCCCATACACACTTGCGGGTCAGGACCGCCCGACTCAACTCGCAGGAGGTGACGATTGTGCCTTTCTACTGGAGGTTGTTATGGTAACTGGCCACAGGGGGTGACGCGTACTTAAGCTTTAAGTCTTACTTACTTGCTTGTCACTCCCCCTATGTACATGTAACGAGTGTGATTATTTCAGTCACAATGTTCGACGCACTCAGGTTCCTGCCAGGTCCTGCCAGTATACGTAGGAGACTGATCATAGCTTTACTTGGTCCACAATCTGGCATTATATCTCCTTGCTTGATCCAACAGTCCCCGCTCCCATTCTGTGCTTATAAAGACGACTCACGCCACTCCCCACCTTAACTAACGGCACCATGGTCATGCGCTGAAGAGTCTGCGCGACGCAGTTGGAACTTCAAGACAATGGAACCCATGGCTCGGATTTGGGAGGAAGGTTGTTATTACAGCGGGAGACTTGGATATGGCGGTATGGCTCTTTTGCAAGCTTGACGCCCTTCCGCAGTCTGGCTCTTGTTTGGATGATGACTCGTCGCGAGGCATCCTCATGGTCGCCGGCGCATCACCGCTCGCGGCACTCGCATGAATGAACCGCATGATTTTGTCGTACGTGCTGTGAGGTAATTGCTTCTACCGTACGCTTGCTTGGCGTTTCCCGCAAGCACATGAGCACAATCTCGCCTCGCCGTTGCTGCAGTTTCCCAACTCCCATAGTCGACCTCATCCTCGATTGTCCTCTATTACCTTGAGCACCTCGAGCTCAAGCGAGGCTATCTGGAGCCGAGGCTCAACTCACTTCAGTCGTTGCCGCGGTAGGTACTCAATTCTTCCGAGCAAACCGTTTAGCCCATATCGAACACATTTTAAAGGACAAGTTATCGTGGAGGTACAATCTAATCACTACTGAGACTGCGGAGAACTGCCATCGGGTAAGTCCATGAGTTTCGACGCAGACCTTTTCCATGAGCTGACCGACTCCATCTGACGTTTCCGGAACCTGAAGACCTGTCCTTGCTTCGTATCTACGTTGATGGCTACCTTCCTCAAGATCCAGTCGCCCCAGCCGCCAACGCAGTGTGTCCCTACCACGTTCAGGTGGGACGGGGGGACGCCGCCGTACAGTTTGTCGATCACCTCTATTAATTCCTTTGGGATCGGTGAAACCCTGCAAAGATATAGCAACATCATCGAAAACTCACTTGTATGGCCAGTCGATCTACCCGGAGGTACAATTTTTGGGATCGTCCTCAGCGACTCCTCTAGGCCATCGTCGTTCACCGTACAGTACGAGCCCGTCACAGTATTAGAAGGTCCGGATTCTAGCTGTCTGGAGGCGAGTTCGAGCTCTAGCTTCATGAGCAGCTCGAACGCGGTGCCTCCTCAGACATTGCCGCCCACTGGATCGACTATCTCTGAGTCTATGCCCACATCCGGCAGTACATCCAGCGATGGAGGTGCAAGTGAGAGCTCGTCAAAAACTACGTCTGAGTCTTCATTGGCTTCGCAGACGGCTGGCTCAACGTCTTCTTCTACACCACGCGTGAGCGACTCGTTGGGCTCGGGCGCTATTGCCGGCATCGCCATAGGTGCTGCCGCAGGCGGGATTCTCCTCGCAGCGCTGTTATACTGGCTATGGAGGCGATTTCGCTCTCACAGACTACGAGGGGAGAGGACACTAGGTTCGTACTCATAGGTCGCTAGCCCGGTCCGCCGCCTGACTCGTACATGGATGCAGACTTGAACGAGTCGACACTCACCCCCACACAGGCGCCCGCATCAAGCAAGGCAGCGATGATGCGTCAACCCCTCCTCTCCTCGAATTCTCCGTTGTCGTCCAGTTCAACGGCCGCATCGTTTGCGCAATACCCTGCTGGGATTCCAGGGGCGTACTCGAACGAGATCTACTCTCCCACGCCTCGAACTCCGTACTCCCCCAGTGCCAGTGCCAGCCCTTCCGCGTCCGGAGCAGTCACACCTGAAGCAAGGTTAAGTGCAGCCGAGTATACTAAGGGGGGCACCTTTTTATTCTCCCAGTCTCCGGGGCGTGCCGTGAAGTCGTGGGAGAGCCAGCCTCTATCTTCTTCGTTCGCAGGGTGGGATGCAAGCGGGAGCGGGGCTGCAGCTCGCGGCTCGGTGCAGGAGAGTGATGCTGGTGTGAGGTTGGCAGGGGGGCTGCCACGCATCGAGGTATCGGAAGGGACTGATGGGATTGATGGCGGACAGGGTGGAAGCACAACGGTTCCTCCGCCATATCAGAGGTACGAGGATTAGATGCGGAATACTTAGCTGGTGCGTGTGGCCGCTGGCGGTACTCAGCCATGGTCACGCTGCTGACCGAAGCTAATTTATTGGATCGTCATCTCACAGGTCAAGGACTCTCTCTCAATAGTTGGCACACTGTAGTTCAAGGGTATCCATGTTATGGAGCTGTGCTAGTGCGTTGATCTGACTATGCAACCACGAGCGAAGCAAATGCAATATGCGAGCCTGATGCCACCCAATTATCGTCGTCGTCTTCTGCGGGCCAAGCTACGGTGAGATGGGCGATCAAGTACAGAGTGGCGACGCGGGTGTTCATCCTGTAGGAGATGGAGGAATCGAGACTCGGTGGTGGAAGTACCACAGTACTACCCGGATATTGTCGTCACTATGACATTGATTCACCTTGTGAGTAGATGTCGAGCCCCAGGACAGAGTTCTTGCTCATCCATTACATCACATTACAGCGAACATCCGTTATCAAGATGTTGACAGAGCTGTCCAGAGGTACAGATGGCAGTGCGTCAGGCCTGCGGTGACTGTGTGGCTTGTGAGTATCAAGCTCACAAAGGACTAATTTGACTCCTGCCAACCTGATGAGATGATGCAACGTATAGGTTCTGATTTATTGTCGCCGAGGATCTGATAAATCAATTGTCTCGTCACGTAGTGTGTGCAGCTGTCGCGTTGTGGCCTATGGCAGTGGTACGTACCCACAACTCCGCACCCTTGAACATAGGCTATTAACAGAACAATGATCAACATCTACTCGCCGCCACCCCGCTGGAAGCTTACTAACATCCCATGTTGTGATCCTCTCTTCCATATTTTCCACTCGCCGTCTGGGGATAACCTGGCTTAGGCTGCTTCTCGTGAACGCATAGCTCGAGAGAAGAGTGTTCTGCCATGTAGGTGTGTATGATCCCATCCGGCTTGCATTACATCCCGGACGGGCATATTGTATGACTACAGAGTGACATGAATTGTGATGGGCCTTCAATTATATGTACTCGAAGCCGGTATCATCCCTGTTGTCCGTCTTTTAAGAACGGCGTGTTCACGTCACAGTAAAGTCGTCCTTCTGATCAGGATCGCTCTTAAGTTTGGACCCCCGTTCGACGCTAGGTTTCCCTCATCATTAGTGGGTATTCCGCATAGCACATCACATATGTTCTCCCGGCTGATACAATTACTCCAATTATCAGGCGCACTGTCTCACCGCGAGGAGATCCTGACGCATTCCTAGGTCTATCCCGGTACGCCAGGTATATATATATCGGTTTTTCGAGTCGCTCTTACGGTTGTGTTGCACAACTAGATTCACTGCTGGAGCTGCAATGGGCTTCTATAAGACCATATCTTGGGCACGAGCATCAGTCTGTGAGTCGTTGCATGAATTGAAGTCTGTCTGGCTAATGGGTTTATCTTCCAATCAGACTTCAATGTCCTCGCTCATCGGGCTGCTCAGGCCACCTTCCCATCGTCCCCACGAAGTCCACTCATCTCGCGTCTGTTCAGCTTGATATCGCTTGCGGCTGCTGTGAGCGCTATGGATCCTTTCTCCATCTTCACCCCCCAACCCCCTCCGACGATGTGTGCTGGATTTCTGTTCAGCTGGGTGGGAGGGCAGGAGCCCTACGACCTATCCATCAACCCTGTAGGGAGCGGCCCGCCCTTACAACAGTACGCCGGACTGCTAGGGACTTCCTTTTACTGGAGCGTCAATATCTCTACCGGGACCTCGTTTGTCACGGAGCTGACGGATGCTACTGGCGCAATGGCCATCGCACAGCCTGTAACCATCCAATTTAGTACTGACAGCTCTTGTCTGCCTCAGTCAGAGATTTCTAGTGCACCTACTTCGTCCACGAGCGAGTCCGGAGGCATTGTGAAAACGGCCACCACTCGTTCCATGAGTTCTACGTCATCAGTCTTGATTTCCGCACCCCATCTTCCGAGTTCTCCATCGTCACGTTCGAGTACGACATCCTCATCGAAGTTCTCAACAACGGCAGGAGGAAGCACGACTTCGGCTACCATTTCATCGATTCCTCCGAGTCTACCTCCCCTGTTGTCTACCTCTGCTTCGCACTCGTCAGATACTCTCAGCGTCCCCACAACTGTATCTATCCCGGTTAGCAATCCCACAGACGAACCGCACAAGTCCCTTAGCACGGGTACGATTGTTGGCGCATCCATGGGTGGCTTAGTGTTATTCGCTCTATTTGCGACGGCGTTTTTCCGTATTGGAAGAACGAGGGCAAAGCGCGTGCGCGTTTCGCGCGCTCGCGAAATTGGTACGACCTCTTCTCGCGCTCCCGCGCTTAACATAGGCGCTGAATTTCCTCCTTGCAGAACCATATTGGTCCTCAGTCATCCTCACGGCGGACACACTCGAGAAGACCAACGACTTCATGCCGCCACCTGAGCGCCCTGTGGTGGAAATATCCTCACTATCGGAGTCGCAACTTGTGATCAACCCCTCTGAAACACCAGCAACCCAAATGTCTCGACACAGCGTGGAATCTATCCGCTGGAACGATGCATCACATCGACTCAGGGAAGAAGTACTCATAGGCAAGGAACGACGGTTACGCAATGCAGTTCGTCTGAGACTTCCGAGAGGCAGCGGTGGCCATGTAGAGAGCCGCCTCACTATGGGGAGAGATGTTAGAGCTGAGGGAGTGCTTCAAGACAGAGATGGTGGTGTTCGTCTCGCCGGAGGACCTTGTGCACAAAGTGTGGATCAGGAGAACGACGTTTCGCATGTGGCGCCTTCGGTGGCACCGCCTCCCTATGGAGTGTACTGACTCAACGTATTGGCGGTGCGTAATCGTCATCGTCATTCTTCTCAAGCTCATGTTTTGTTCAGGCTTGCATGATCTAGATCTGCGATGTAATGTTTGCGTGAGATCGATATGTTATGATTCTAGTGCTGTGATGGACACCCGGCAAAGCGATTCAAAAGGCGAGAACTCTTCTATGCATACACGCGAACCCAAGGTACCGATGTAACAATGCCGTCGAAACAAAGTGGCTGCTTCCTCAGTTCATGTATACCGTTATGAGCTTACGTGAAAACCGCTCATTGTCATCTGTTTAGCTCATATTCTCGAATGTACTGTTTGGACATCCTTCTTCCTATAGCTTCTCTATAGCGTGATCCCTCGAAACGTACATAGCGCAACGCGAGGCTGCCCACATGAGCACTACTGTCATTGAGCCAGGGTTAAACACCGCTTGTATGAAACCTGTGAGTAGCATCATAATCACACATTGTTATTACTGTCGCTGTCCGAACCCCCCGTCATCTAGTTGATGCACGCTTTATTTAGGCGATACGTTACTGCCTACCATAGGGCACGGCCCTCGCGGGCAATAAACGGGAGTCGTTCATTCATTCATTCATTCATTCATTCACACATTGGTTCGCTCACCTGTTACTACCCGACTTCTGAGATACTACGAAGGCTTCTCTGAGTCCAGGTGTGATTGGTGGATGATTTGCTTCTGGATGCATCGAACGATCTTTATATCCGCGCTGCTGTGTTGTCAAATCTGGGACGTTAGCAACAGCAGGCCAATGCTGTAGCAAGTAAGAGGTTCGCAAAATCATTAGGAATATCTCGCATCATGGTTCTAACTCTTCGCACAGATTCTAGCGCAGACACAATCCTGCAGACATCGAGGGAGTCCCGGGCATGCTACAGAATGTTAGACACCATATGCAAGATCTCCTCGCACTCTAGCGCTCTCAGCGGCCACATGGACATCAATCACTCGGGATTACCTCGAGACACCCTCTGCAAGATATCTATGCGATTTCAGGGAACCCATCGGGCTTTCGGCATCTGTTGACTACCGTGAGCATTGTCCCCGCCCGTTTAGTAAGAGTTTGAGTGTCGAATACTCATCGGACCCTCACAGTTCCTCTTCGAGCCTCTGCCTGTGGTGAAATAGTCTCTCCCCCCCGCTGATCGTTCTTTAGAGGTTGAGCGAGCGTGATGATTCCTTTCAGGATCCACGATCGTCCGAGTCGTATGACCGGTGGGACTGGAACAACTCCTTGCATGTTCCCGATGGCATGCATATGCATGTGACATCAGGAACAGAAGGAGTGTTGGACCGGGACGCATCGGACAAGGTCACCTTGACCGATGTACAACTAGATGTTGGCGGAGGGAAGTTATCAAGCAATCTACGGTATGTCTGCTCAGTATGTATACACGCGGTATCAACTTTTCAACAATTTATGGTCATACCAAGCTCTTAAAACTGTGAAACAAATCAAGAGCGGCAACTTCAGTACCATGTATATATGGATCATGACTTAGAATCGTATCTTCATTATCTTCCTGACCATGGACAATCCACGTTGCTACCAACTGGTGCAAACAGAGGCATACTCCCGTCAAACCCTAAGCTCAAGTCTGACCGTGACAGCAGGACATCGATACCATACCTGTGTGGCTTGTAAGCTGAAGTCCTGGTGGTCGAATACCATTACTAAGATACCCGTCATCACCATCAAGAAACTCTATAAATACATGGGTGGAGTGACTATAGCCGGAGGCGCGGTGGTCTTCCCTCTGAGCGCTGCTGAAGTTACCTCTCTCGCTGCAGAAGGTCAGGGGTACTAGCGTGGAAGCGCTAAGGTGTCCTTAGGTGTGTGAACGGCGCATGTTCTCAGACGTCTTAACACCACAAGAACCGAACCCGAGGCTGAACTCGAGGCGGGATGTTCATCAGGAAATTGGGCACGCTATGATAGAGAATGGTAACATCCTACTTGGTTAGCTAGACGATGATAAGCACCCATAGAAGGCTATGCAATATGGTATTACCCTATAGACTTAGGTTGTGCCCGTAATCATTTTATCACTGGTCATCTATTGCTACGTATTAAGATAGAGGGTGATATGGAAACATCCTCATAGCTCACCTTTGGTAGAACTTACTAGAAGCCTCGCATACTACCGTGTGCACTCCTTATCGGAATAATGAGATATCAATAATCCTGCTTGCCCGCTAGAACGAGCGCTTCGTGGCGCAAGGCGCAAATCGAACATTGAGTAATTCAATGTCAAGTGTGACCCAAGGTCAACCGCGTCATAGTGACATCGATGGCCATCTCAAGTCGGGTTACTTCGCAATGGCAGCGTAGTATAAAGCATGTCCCCGTCGCTCGACGATTATCCCTCCAACTCTTCCCTGTTGAACTATGGACTATGGACTATAGATG